>VOMN01115290.1:0-62711 GCA_014899125.1 Orchestia grillus
CGCAGCCGCGCTGGCAGTGTGGCTGTGCAGCTGCCCTCTGAGAGGCACTCCGAGCTGCGCCCTCTTCAAGGCTAAATGTCAAAGTTTTAGTATGCGGTAACTGATGAAAGCAAACAGCATGGCACATATGATTCGCTAGATTTTCTGAAAATTAATATAAAAAGTTATCGAGCCTGCAAGGGTCCCTTTTTAATGCATGAGAAAATGACAAAAAATGAGATACAAGAATGAAAATAACTGTGTTCGAGCTGTATTTCACCGGAATGACGATGCGGCCTCATTGTTTGGACGATGGCCTCTCGTAAATTTCTTCCACGTAACTGGAGACCGGAACCCAGAACAGATGGTTAGTGCTAGCGCTGCTGAACTTACTGAAAACAGCTCTTGGCATCGCTGTGGAGCGCCTCGTCCAATAAGGGCACTACTGTGGTCTACCGGTCTCAGTTCACGCCTAGTGAGAGAAGCGCTGGAATTTTTCTCATCTCAGGAAGATTCTTAAGCCGCTAAAATTTACGGCAGAACGATCCAGTCGAGCTCTCTCAGCCCCCAAAGCCACTTAGGAGCAGAACTTGCTGATATGCAGCGCACGTGCAAGGCTGCGTGCAGAGCTTTTATAAAACTACGTGCAGTGTCAGCAGGTGTGCAGAGCTGGTAACAGTCCCAGCAGGTGTGCAGAGCCCAAGATAATGTCTGCAGCCCATACTTTGCTTTCGTCATATTGGCTTGCTTGCTGTGGCTGTGAACTGCGTCTTGCCGATCTACTCTATTTGACTTCCTTCTGCTACGCGAAATTACTTTACTTTCAACGAACTACATGATAACTAAAGATGGGAGCCAATTTTTCTCATTAAAGTATTGCTCTGTGCACACATTTAAAAAAACTTTTCTTGTCAACAGCCCCGGTAAAGTGGTGAAGCAGCTAGCTAGTTAAATTGAAGCTTCAAACCTGTTTCATTACACAAAATATCCTTTCACCAGTTGGTGACCTGCGTGTGACCAGCGCAGCTTATTCCGTCGTATTGTACGGGGCGCGACAAATTGGTCTGACACACAGTTGTTAGTTTGACTGAAGTAAAATAAGATGAAGAATGAGCAGAAATATTTTACTTTCTAAACGTTTATACATAAATATACAATGCAATTTTGCTTCATTTTTTGTCGAGGTGAAAATACATTTGTTTATTCAATTTTTTCTCACTTTTATGAAGCTAACAAAGACGTCAAATAACTGGAGCCTCGCCCAGCATTTGTAGCAGGACTGCGCCGCTGCCGTGAGAGCAGGCGGAGGAGATCAGCTCCGAAGAGTCAGGCCTATAGACGGAGGTGAAGGCCCTCTGTGTGTCGTCGCTCTCTGATAAGCCTGGAGCCAAGCTTCGTGATAGATTTCCGCTTCTGTATCTCTATATTCCTTAGAGGATCTCTTTTTTGTTGTTGTTGTAGCTCTTGCTTGCTACACTCACAATAGACGCTTCATTTCGCCAAAGACAGCGTTTCTTGTCTAAGATACCTCCTGACTGCCTGATTTCTGGAAAGTTTCCTGACTAATGTTTTGTATCGAGGAGGCTATCGGAGCTAGTAGGAGACAGCAGGACTTCAGTAGTCGGTGATTAATGTTCGAGTTGTGCAGCCGTAGTACTCCGCGCTAGTGTGCTGAGTAATTTTCGCCTGAAAAGACTGAACATTCACCATTCACTTTGATAGGCTCATCTGTTTGCTAAGTTCGTAAACAGAGTTTATTCAGGGTTCGCCTTCGTAGAACGCTAGTCCCTGGAAGTAATTCGCTGTTCTATGCCTTCCATTCCTTGTACATATATCGAAGAGCTGTTGGACAGACACATATAAAAACAGCGTTCTGGTGAAACGGTAGCAGCTCTCAACGGATCGACGGCCCTGTGCATAGCTATAATGTCGTGGTAACGATACGTTTCTAACAAAGGTATGGATTTGAAGTTTGACTGATCGTTCGTAAGCACTAAGCCCATATTCTAGAGCTGCGCACTCTAGCAGTCCAGTCTTAGGCCGCTGTTGTCTACCCCAATTTTTGCTAACCTAAATTGCGTCTGAACCTTAAGTGAACCATCTGTATCAATCAACCTCGGGTCATCCACCCGCAGAACAAGAGGCGGGTTGCCTTCACTTACACCCCGACTCACGTCACCCGTGGGTCATCGGATCAATGACGGGAGCAGGCTCTGCCGGCGCGGCTCGGCTTTGCTGTTATTTTGTGTTCCTTTCCCATCTCCTCGTGACGCACCCTCGGGCGGCCGCCCCCGGGCTGGCCGCGCTTTAAACTCCCACACTCAAAATACGCCCTTGCCCTGCTCTCTGTAAAGGGAACAGAAAATTGGCAACTGCGGAGGAAAACTAGCACTTCTTTGAGGGATTGAGTGCAGGAATGTTAAAAGCAGAAAAGATTGGAGCAGTTCTGTCTCTATTTTCTCTACAGAGTGTTAACATGGCGAGTGTTTTCTCTGTGAAGAAAATTGAAAATAGGCAACTACGAGGGAAGATAAAATCATCATTTGTTAAAAGGTTATGGTTGAGTTAAGAGAAATACGTGTAATAATTTTCTTTCAAGTTTCAAATCAGAATAGAGACAATCTAAAAAAATACCTATGTTTGTGTCGGTATGTAAGTAATTCAATTACATTTTTGCAAACCACCTAAACCAACACTCTAGCACACGGTGGTGCTCATCAAGAAAAACATCAAGAACTTTTGTCCCTCTGAGTTGGGCGTGACGAGGACCTTGTAAAGATGGTCGTTCCGGTTCGTTAGTTCAATTCGCTGGCGTTGAAAAAACGCAGCAGGATGTCACACGGAAGAATGAATACCCAAATTTCACCAACAAAATATTCAAAATTTCTCCGAAAGAATACAGCATCCATACATATACAAGTCACAAGCCGAGTAGGAATCACGAAGAGCTCGTGGATCGCAAGTTACCCGTAAAGTGTTAATATTCAAGTTTACTCGTGCCGACCACAACCTTTTTTAAAAATTCACGGTTGCAGGCCTCCCTTAGAAAGTTTCCAAGAGATCTGAGCAAGCAAAGAGTGGGTGGGGCACGGCTCCGGCCTCTGACAGGTGTGTGTGGTGATGCCCATTGTGTCTGCTCCAGCACAGCTGAACTGGCTGTGCTGCTCACGACAGCTGCAGGGTGACGATTTGAATGCAAGCCTATTTTGAATTACGAGCAAAAACAATACTGTATCATAACCGTTCTTCATTCTTCCTGATAGTTCTTGGTGAGTTTTTACTCTCAAATTTTGGTATCGGAAGAAAATATTATTTTGCTGGTGATTAAATCCTTGCACAAGTTACATTTGCAGGTAAATTGGTTTTCTTGAGAGGCATCACTAACCACAGACAGGCTCAGAGTATCTTTTGTTCAATTGGTCTCCATCATTCACCGGTAAACAAGTTGTTCTCGTTGTAGAGTCCATTTGCTTAGAGAAGCGCTGTGACGCTGGCTGTGAACTAATTGACTTTCACTGAAAACTCGAGTCTGATTAATTGTTCGCTCGACCCTGAACTGTGGCGAGGACGTGTTGGCGTTAATTGCTGTCCGGTTTGATTACTTCACCAACATAAAGCTTCGACTGTCCAAGGGTGTGCGGCATGATGTATTCAGAAAATCTTTATGGCCTGTTATAACTTAGAAATTCTGAGAATTCAGCAGTTTGTTGTAAAGAGCTGTGATAGATATTATAATTTGCTTCCCAATCTGGATACTTTTATACCCAACTAACCCTGATATTTATCAATAGTAAGATGAAAATTTTGATTTCAGATGTCCTTATTTCAGAACAAAAATATCCACTTTATAATACCAACAATCTCTTGATTAGTTTATTTTATTTACGATTACATCGAGGTGGAGGCCAAAATCAGCCAAGTTACGACTCAGAAGTGCCGAGAAGGAGGCTGTAATTCTCATTTCGAACTATAGCAAAGTCCGGATCAATATTTCTCATCAAGTAACTCATCCGCTCCCGGGAACTTTTTGGGCCGCAAGAAAGCCACAACAAAGCCAAAGTGTGGAAGTTTGGTCTGCCTCCACGCAGCCGTGTCCGTACATTGATGAGAAGAGTCTCCCTTTGCTTCGGGGCAAACTTGGACCACTGACTAAATCTCCCAATGCATGGAAGGGAATCCTTCCGAAAGCTTGGATCATATCTGAGTGGAGAAAGGATCGATACTTCTTTGCGGCTCAGTGGTTGTAAATAGTTTGGAAAATACAATTCATGAGGTGGGATATCAGTCACTGTAGCCAAGAATAAAATTTAACAAAATTTTATTCCAGATATATATGGATATTATATTTTATCTAAAGTAACTTTAAAATACATCATTGATTTCTTCTAGATTTAACCCATTAAGATGAGTTAACGCCCATGGCGTAAGCGGTTCAGGATGCCAGCGTTTGTAAACAACGATCGGATGATTCATGCTTCACCCAAAAGCATCACAAAAATTGTGCATAACGCAATCATTTTTTTTTCGATGACCAAACTTTTATGAGAGACCATCACTTAACATTTAAAAGTTTGGTGAGCATTTTCGTGTTTGTGTAAGAAATTTTTATTAGCCTTTTCGCAGCTAATTGTTCTACGGGTGTTTTTGAGTTCGATGCACTGGGGCAAGTTGAGGGTGAAAGAGCTGTACGGTCGCTAGACCAGCGGATCTTTTGTGTTTTCAAGGCAGAGCAACGCTGTCGGTGTACAATTTCTGCATGTCCTTGCACCTTCAGAGCAGTCAGCATCGGCAGTAAACATAGAAAAGGCTGAAAAAGGAGTTATGTTCGAGTTACGGAAAAACAAATTTGGACGCGACACATCTCGTTTATTTTGTTTCGTTAGTTTATCGTCGGATAAGGGGAAGTAGCTGTTTTAGTGCCACAATATATACTTTTTCATCAGTTAGTAATTTAATACGCATTGTCATTTCATGAGCATTTTTGTAAAATTTAATTGTTCGTTTTGGTTGTCCTCGTGTAAGGGTTTTCAATATTTTGTGTTCTTGTTACTCTGCCATCAGTCTTATTTTCATTCGTTATAGCTGGTTTTATTGAAGTCAAGTTTATTCCGATCGCTTGCGTAACTCCTGTAACCTAACCTCAATTAGTTTGACGATTGAATTGTATCATAAACAGATCTGGTATATATTTTCTTCCTTGAAGACCCTAAATTTTACTGCAATATCGAGTAGATTTTTGAAGCTTTTGTGCCATCTTAAGAAGTCTCCAAAAGACATAAAAATGTCGGTTTCTTGACATGCATTTTAGGACGCGGCATTTACTCCCCGTGGAGTTATGTCCACAGCAGAGCTCTGCTCCCTCGTCAGCTGGCGTGGCTTTTTAAAAGGAGAGCCTCCACTCTTTGATATTTTTATTCCTCTATTTGAGCAAGATAATGAGAATTTATCTTGTTCCTGTCATGGCCAGGAGTTAAAAAAAGAGGTGAACTGTTTAAATTTTAAGGTCTTTTATTTAGAGAGTAAAATATAAGATATATAAATCACAGGCTTCGATTCGCTACACACATTTTTTCAGGGGTTGCTTCGTTCCATTACATCGACTTGAACTTCTACAATTTAGCAGACGTGCTCGCAAAATGTGGAGCGCTGGTGATGTAGTACGTCGCGAGTACGTTATATTTCAATCTATCAGTGAAAAGAACTGCGGAATATATTTGAGTACACTTTTTGTTATCATCCTCGGCAAAAGTTGCGTTGGGTCAGCTCTGAGAAATTGCCACTTCTCTATCAATACAGTGCATACTTGCGTGAAATTCATGACCACTTCTCTTCTTCGAGGTTGATGTTTCTTGAGGTGACTTAAGCATTGTTTTTAGGTTCGATTTTCTTACCAGCTCCCAGAGCGCACTGACTGATTTGAATGGCTAACGTGTGTAGGCTAATAAAGGTTTGGCACTTTCTTTATCAAGCCTGGTCTTGAATCTATTCTGTCCTCCTTCTAAGAAGTGCAGTCAAGAAGAGCCACCACAGTGTCACGGCAGCCATAAGCCGTGGCGAGATATGTGTTGCCTCGTGTGTGGTATGTGTTGCCTCGTGTGTGGTATGTGTTGCCTCGTGTGTAGTATGTGTTGCCTCGTGTGTGGTATGTGTTGTCGTATGTGTTATCTTGTGTGGCCTCGTGTGCAACACGGCAGGGCAGTTTTCAGGAGGGTGGCGAAGCATCACTGTTGACTGAGGAGCTTTGTGTCGATGCGTGACTCCTCTGCATGAGCTGTTGTGTTAATATCTCTGGTTAGCCCCAACTCCAATCACGTCTTCATTTTCAAACTTATCGTGACTTAAATCATCCAAACTTCCAAAGGCTTTTAATTATGGCATCACGTGAATAGCACCTGGAAAGGCAAAGAAAACATCAGGCTGCAATTAACACTTATACCGCACATCTAAACAGTTAAAATCATCAGTGCAGTTCAAGTCCAGCTTCGAGCTTCTAGAAGTAATTAGTGTAAAGAGCGCTTGAGTCAACAAGCGGCTGTGTTTGACAATAAAATTCATGGAAGTGTAGACTGCCCCCGGCACTACCGTCCATATGACAGTGCCGCAATGCGGACGCGGGAAGTGAGGTGCCAAGTGGGACCAGGGCAGGACTTTGTTGCGCGGTCTGGGGCTCATACTGGCGACGATGCTGCTCTTCTTCACATGGTAGTGGCCAGAGCATCTTAATATGGTTTATTTAGGGATGAACTTTGATGTGTATTATTGTTATGAGAAACCGGCCATGTATTGAAGTTCTCTAAGTCTATTTTGACGATAGAAATGAGATTACGGATTTGGTTCAGCTCACTGATAATGAAACACTTATTGCAAAGTCCGTAGATTTTCTCATTTCAGATTTTTGGGAATGTTGCTAAAGGAAGATCTTTCTAACTACTGCATCCCTTACGCTAAAGATTTTTAAAACATTGTGTTGAAGATAGTTGGGGGAAGCTCATTGCCCATGCTGTGTGGCAGTGGCGCAACAAAGGAAGAAGAACAGGGAATTCGAACAAAGGTCTTCTCACGAGTATGCTTGATTTTGTTACGCTGTCACTTCAGACGCTGTCTTGATAATATGTTGGTTATGTTTCTAAATTCAGTTCGAATATAAATGAACTGACTTCATTTTGAATAAAATATTTTCTTCGAGCAGGAGGCCACGAGGATGAGGGTGCCACGGGCAGCAGCGGGGGACGAGGGTGAAACGGAGACCTTCAGCGAGGAGCCGGGTGANCTGAAGGGGGAATACCACGAGGAGCTGAGATAGAGGGGATGAAAAGAAGGGGAGTAGTGGAGGGGGCGAAAAGGGGAGTAGCAGGAGGAAATGAAAAGGGACCAGGGAATTTTTTCACGAGGGGAGTTGAGGGGCTAAGAAAGAGGAGTATAGAGGAAGCTGAGGCATAGAAAATTCGAAAACAAGAGCCATGGAGCAGGGAGGTGAGGGATGTGAATATTAAGGAAGCAGAACCTCCCCACGGAGGGGTTCAGAGCGACTAGCAGACCAGATGAGAGGAAGCAGGAGAGGGGTGGGGTGGAGGCCAGGACCATAGGCTGGCTGGCGGCTCTAGAGGCTGAGTATTGTTTCAGTTCGAGATCACGTCATGGAAAAATGAATCGAGATGGTGGATGAGCAAGAAGAAAATTCATGAAATAAAATTTGATGAAGTGATTAAAAAATTATGAGTATATCTAAAGAGTTATTAGGAACTTATTGTAGATGAAGTCAATTGAAAAACTTCAGGAGTTCTAAACTACGAATTTGAACAGCTTAAATTGTTATCAGCCCGTCTATCGGGCGTATTTAAATATTTAAATAAATAAATAAATGAAGTTAAACATGTAGTGTATGATATCATTCCTATTTCCTTAAATACATGCATATATGAAAGAATAACGTAATTTCCTTAGTAAGATTTGCCCTGAAACCTTCTCGGTCCACTCTTCATGCAAAGAGCTGTAAAGGATCATCATGTTTCTCGTAAGGGAAATAGACTATGTCTAGAAAAGAGGAATGGGGACTTCATGCCAGCAATTTTCCCAGCCTTCTTCTCGCTTGGGTTCACCGAGCGCCTGTCTGCAAATTAGGGGACACAGGCGGCTTGGTCAGCAAGCCTCGTCTGGCTGCTCATGAATGTTTGTGTGTTCCCTGCACAGTATTGGCTTTGTCTACGCACTGGAACAAACAGTATGTTGCTTTAGCTGTGACACATGTTGAATGTGTTCATGCGAGTAGCGTGTATGTGTCCTAAGTGTGCACAGTAATATTTGTGTCCAGCACCATTGACGATAGCTATTTCATTTTCTTGCACTGCGCATTGCCCTTTCTTCACGCACCGCACTTGTAGCGTTCAGTTGCACTCTAATCTATTAAGGAACTTCAATTGTGAGAGTCCATTAATATAGGTGCTTGAGTCATTCTAACCTCATTAGTGCTGCCTGTCTGGGCTCTTATTCATGTCTGAATGAACTCATGTGATGACGTTCCCACGAGATGGCAGCCGCCGAGCAATGGCCTTAGTCCGACCTTGTGTGAGGACTTGGAACAAGAGGAGCAAAAAGTTCACAGGCTGCTCGCCTCTTGAGCCGTGTTCTTTTTTCAAAACATCGGACTTTCCACTGTTATGCCATTTTTTCATCGTGTTAGAAGTCAAAATCACTTAATCAAAGGTTGTAATGTAGTGATTAATTGAAGCCATTATTTAACGTCTATACGATGCATCCCGCACCATGACAGTTGCAGATCATTTTTTTTTTAATTTGCTTTGTTCATTGACTTACTTGGGAGAAAAGTTTTCACTCTTGGTAGAAGAACACTCCTGAGTTTTCACAATTTTCTGATGTCGCTGAGGACCAAACTTTTCGAATCGGTTCTCAACACGGCTGGTTATGTATAAATAGGGACCCGCTCTAATTCAGTTATATTATCTTTCGTGTTCGATATCGTCGGAGAATTGTGCATTTAACTTCAGATGCACGACTCATTTCACTTGAATAATTTATGCGCAAAAGTTATGCAAATAATTGAGTCACTAAGATGGTCCCATAGTTTGTAATACTTAGCAGAAACTTTAGTTTCATTTTAATGAATGACTCAAAAAATGTTCTAAACAAATTTTTCACGTGTTCTTGGAGTTTTGACATTTTAGCATCAATAGCTATTCGAATTCAGATCTGAAAACTTAGACTTTAGTACATCTAACGATAGTAGTGCCCTACTAGTGCCCTCTCAGATTCTTCTTTCATAAATTTTTTTGTCTATTGCCGTGTTTTGGCTTCTGTGTATCCTGACGCGCTGAATAGTCAAGGCCTCTCTCAAGAAAATTAATATGTCATTGCGCCTTAATGTTGGAGTGACCATTTTCTGTGTTATTTCTTGTTGCAGAAATTGCTACTACTGCTGCATCTGGTAAGAATCTTTAGGTTTTTCTTCTCCACGCTAGGAAATAAGTGCAAGTTTATAAAGTTTATCCGTATTTTGTGCTGAAGGAATAAAACACATTTGTTTTGAGCGTTTGCTTACAATTGGAAGTTGTGCGTATCTTTATCGATCGGTTAATTCGGCCCTACTTCAATAGCAAAATACTCAAATGCAGCGGATCCAAGAGTTAGAGGAAGAAAATAATTTCCTATTATTGAGTGCGATGATACACCCATGAAGAGCCTCATTGCACTTCGAAAATAATACCAAATTTACGACCCAGTTTTATTGGACGTCGCAGTTCCAGAAGTATTAGCCCTGCCCAGGACACCGGAGTCAGCGACCGCAATACAACCGTCCAGCTCACTGGCTGCACTCGCTCGAGTTCATTTAACCGTGAGAAGTTATTCATGTAGAGAGCCACCTCTGCAAGTCGCAGTCAATGGAGACTTGCAAACCGGTGAAATAAAATCGATGTCAGTAGCCAACCCGTCTTTAACTCGGGGATCATTTCGGGACGTACAAGACTAAGTACCTGAGAGTCCTCGAATAAAGTGGGAAAATTATTGCATCGGCAGTGTTCGGAGTAGGAGCTTCTTTAACTCTGAGATCTGCTGTGTTCTGAATCTTCTAATGTTGCGCATGAGAACAAAATTTGTTGTGTAAGTCGTTCTTCGGCCCAATGCTAGTTAAATTTAAACCGTTACAGCAGGTAGTTAAGTTAACATACTTCTACAGGTGTGCATAGCTTTGTTATGAGTTGCTGTATGAGTTAGGTATCCTATATCAGAATGGAAATGCATCAGCTTTTAAAAGATGTAAAGAGTAGCTGATTATTGTTCCATTTTTGATAGGGAAGTGATTACGTATTCAACTATGTCACTGTAATTAGCAAAGTAAAATGAGGAACAGTTTTTGGCTCAGAAGTATCCACCCAGAGTCTGTCCCGAAGAGTTCGTCTTTTCATGGAGTCCAGGGTAAATTTATGGAACCAGGAAATTTTTTGTCGAAAAGTGCTTTCTCGCTCATGCTTTCTTTCAAAAATTTTAATTCTTTCATTTTATCTGCAATTGCCAGTGAGTATTCCCAGGCTTGTAGCAGTGATGAAAACATTCTTTTATTTTATATAATAATAAAAACGAAAAATATGTAGGAGCAATGTTGATGATTTTTTAATATCTACGCTGGAGATATTTTTATAATAACGTTCAAGAGTTTTTTGAAGTCAATTACGTTATGAAAAAACTCTGCTCAGAACTTTGTGATTCCTGCTGCTACCTTTCTTCCAATATAAGACGGAGAGATTTTGTCATTGTATCAGAGAGTGGCCTGTGCATTTCCTTAGTAAATAACACTCCGTCCCTTCTAAGTGAAATTTAGCAGCTTCTCGTTTATCCTTAAATTCTCACAGAGTTTCCTTACTTTCTGTGGAGATGAATTTTGATGAAACTAGATACATTCAATTTTCATGGTATGACTGCTGACACTCATGAATGTAAACCGAATTCTCTTTGAACACCAGCTAGTGTATTACTACCGTAGACAAGTCATCGCGACAAGATGGCGACGTTTGACAGTAGTTCAGGGTGATTGTCAAACCACAAAAACAGTTTCAGTAGGTAGGAGAAAGCCTTGAAATGTTCGTCCTTGTCAAGCAATTGTATTTGGATTGAAGATTTACAGTGCAAATATCTCAAGAGACGATCTTTTTATTAATGTTTCTTTAGAGGAAATTGTATACATCACCGAAATTACTAGCAGTTATACTACGATTATTCTGATTGCAATCAGTGCTATCTTGCTTCAACAGTTGAGTTTATTAGTAACTTATTAATGCTGACTAGGGAACTTGAGCTAGAAACGGTTCATTCATCTTCCTTGGTCCTTGATTAGGCGAGATTGAGAGAACCTTTATTCATTCCAACACGTTTTACCGTTGGGTTTNCTCGTCCATTCGGCTGTGAGGCCATCACGTTCACCACTACACCGTGGAGCGAACTGTCTCTCTCGTAGCTTTATTAGGCGAACGAAAATTGATCTCTCAAGACTAGAGTTGAGGCACAGAGCCTTGATCGTCGACTCTAAGCGGCGGCGGGGGAACATTTGCCTCCTGATGTTCTGGAACATTCCCAATCAAGCGTCGTGGCCGTCCAGGGGGCTCTATTTCATCTTGTCCGGGTCTAAATTAGCTGTGGCTAAAATTCCGTTTCGAAGTGAAGGTATATACTTGAAAGTTTTTATGTGAATATATTCTGGGAAGAGTTTTTTCTTACCAGCTGATTTGGAACATTAGAAAATCATCCATTTGCTGTTTTAATGAATGTCATTATCCTGCACCGCCGCAGGAATGTGCCCAGAGCGTTGACAGCTTAATTAATAGTCCCCCCAAAGAAAAGGCACTCATTATTTGGGCTTCAAAACTTCCACAAAAACGCTTCTTTACGATTATGCCGGCTCAGGAAATATCAGGTTCAACTAAAGCCAAATAAGTTCTGGTAAAAATTATTTTGCGAAGAGCACAGCTAAAGTATCACTCACGTCACGGCCGCGAAACCATGGCACAGGACGTAGCCACGATATGTATTACTCACGATATCGTCGTGACACTCACAAGGTGGCCATGTCGACATCGATGCAACTTTTCTTTGAGTTCTCAGTACGAAAGTCGTGCGCTATTCAGCTAGTCCAGGGACTGAAGCCTAGTGGTGGTAGGAGAGAAGTTGAGTCATATGAGGAACTGAGGTAATTCGAACGATGGGAGAACGAGCTCGAAGGCAGTCGCCATGGACAGCCTGTTGAGTTTAGGCAGCGGGGTATGAAACAAGGGTACATTTGTGAACAGTTGAGGCTTTGAGGCAGTTGAGGTGTTGAGGCAGTTAAGGCGTTGAAGCAGTTGAGGTGTTGAGGCAGTTGAGGTGTTGAACGCAGTTGAGGCGTTGGGGCAGTTGAGGCGTTGAAGCAGTTGAGGTGTTGAGGCAGTTGAGGCGTTGAAGCAGTTGAGGTGTTGAGGCAGTTGAGGTGTTGAGGCAGTTGAGGTGTTGAGGCAGTTGAGGCGTTGAGGCAGTTGAGGTGTTGAAGCAGTTGATGCGTTGAGGCAGTTGAGGTGTTGAGGCAGTTGAGGTGTGGAGACAGTTGAGGTATTGAAGCAGTTGATGCGTTGAGGCAGTTGAGGTGTTGACATGAGGCTGACCGGCAGATATAGCCACGCAGGCGACCAGCGAAAAAGAGGAGATGGAGGCCGAGGCCACGACACTTGCTGGTGAGTTTATAAATACCCTCCTCCTTCGGCGTCTTCTTCCTCCTACGGGAATGTATCCGCTGTCCTTTTTCTCCTCCTCCCCTTCTTGCATTGGAGTGGTATTTTCTCTCAACTCGTAAGCTACAGGCAGTCCTTGAAACGTTCATAGTAAATTTTACGTTAAATTGTTAAGTAATGCAACTGTTACTGTGTTACGAATACAAATTTCATTTCAATACACCTGATTTCGCAGTATCTGAAACTCTCACCCTAGATGGTGCTGAGCATAACTATGCACAGCATCATTTTGGATTGGTCTCAAACTTTGTGAGTACGCATTTTGTAGGTCGGGTGTTGAGCAAATTGTGAAGCGGAGCAAGACGTTATCGTCTCTGTTTCTACGTTCGCCTCCGGTCGAGTGCTAGGGTCCAATTGGAGCTAACATTTAAAGTGCGCCTTACAATGGCTGACCGCAGACATTTCTGAACTTTACCCCGTGACCATATGGATTAATTACTGGGTTTGCGACACGCATTGTATTCCAATGAAAATAAGAGAAATCTGATAGCACCACTATTGTCGCCGCATGAAAGCTTGAGAAAACAACGGAAAATTTTCGTTTCGTCATTTTTGTCTTAAATTTTAGTCCTTTCATGATGGTTGTGCGGATTGTAAACGTTTCATATTGTCACTTGCATCTTGATTTTTATTTTGTTACTGCGAAATATGATGGAAAATGTTATATTATTCATATTTTGCTATCCATTGCTATGTTATGGATTACTTCCTCGAATACAAAGCCGTTCACACAGCACGCAGAGCACAGCACTTGCGACCAAAAATCTGACCCATGAGCGCGTGTGCAGAGTCGATGTTTTTTGGTTATCCGGAGATCCTGAGAGTTCTAAGCGATTTTAAGGTATATCCTTTTTACATCATCTGACACACCCATGCTGTGTGGAATTAGAATAAAAATAAAGATTTAACATTTTTAATATGAGTATTATTCAATCTAGACTAAAACTTCATTGATGCTTCATTTCAGATTCCCTTCATTGACTACTTAAGTAGGTAGCGGAAATTTCGTATTTAATGGTAATGTTTTTTCTTCTTTAGAAAAGATGAAATGCTGCCAAAACTCGCAAAAACTTTTTCTACATTTGATGGTGATTTTGTTGATGAATAAAGTTATCGAAGATGGCTTGCAAATTCAATCTGGAAACTTTAACTTCAAAACTGACCATCGAAGTCGGTATTTTGATAACAAAAGCAGTTTTGATGAAGAAATGAAATGGACCATTGATCATCATTAGAGAACTTGTAGAAGGTCTGAACGTCTCCAAAAGAGAAGTATATTAATTTTTGCAATCAAAAAAAGCTCAGAATTTCCGGACAACGTAAAATTTTTCGTGGAGTGAAATAATTCGCCGGTGATGACGTCGCAAAACACGTGTTAGTTCTGGGGAACAGTCGCTCGAATTGCTGATGTACCTGTAGTCCTGACATTGGTCAGTGCTCTTACGTTTTGTTAGCTGTAAAAACTAAACGTTTTTGAAGAAGCAATGACACTTGTTATCCAGAAATACGTTGCAATTTAATGGGAGAAAAATTCTTAAATGAGAAACAAAAAAAAGTTCGCCACTTTGGGAAAATTTGTATTTTGCTCACTTCGTTAGAGCACAAGAAATTTAAAAATTCGTTTGTAAAATACACATTAGACGAGAACCTATCACGAAATATTTTCATTTATGTCACACACCTTAAGAACCTATGAGTCTTTACAATTTTGAAAGTTTACTTTCAAATGTAAAATATGTAAAATACGTATATTATAGAGCACCGCAATGATCAGGTAATTAATTTTATTTGGAAGAACCAAAATTGCTCGCTGTTGTAAAGAAGAAAATTTGAATTAAGGCTCAGACTTTTTGATTAATTTACTAACGTTTTTTATCAGGCTTACAGAAAAACTTGCTGTTAAAAATGTGTACTTTTCAGGCCAAAATTTCTCTTTACTTGTGTGTCATTTCCGTAATTTACGTATGTTCGTGCCTGTATCTATAAGTTTGCATGCTGCGCTCGCCTTCATTACAGTTGCTTCAGTAGTTAGAACCTGTGACAGGAGACTGTAAACTCCTTCTATGTTAACAATGGCTGTGAGTGGAACGTTACATGAATATAAATCTTCTAAAGGGTATTGTTGCCGGTCGCTTGGACACCGACGATCATTCGGTTTATCTCTGGAGTATTGCAAAGTGGCATTAAAAAACTGGTCGAAAATTCATAACATAACATACTCCAGGTATCTTGGCTACAAAAGTCGGCAAGGATTTGTGTGCAATTTTTACATCGTAACATAGATACCTGAAATATTTCGCAGGTTTTCGACTAGTTTTTCATGCGTAATCATGTATGTATGAAAATGGTTTTAGTACGCTTTGTATACTTGTATGCTTTTTGAATTCATTTGTGTGCTGTCTTCGATATATTGCTCTTTTCTCCATGCTTTGGAATTGAACTGCATAATTTTCTGTGAAAGTATAGCAAAATGAGTTCCTTGCGTTGTATTTATTTTCGAAGTTTTGTCACGCGGGCGACGTCTCTTATTTTCTTACTCGAGTTCGATTTACACTTGAAAAAATTCTGAGCGGCTGCGCCAAAGGAATTTTTTCAGCTGTAATGTGATTTGAGCCCTTCTTCTCATGCATAATCATCAATGAAGCCTTGTTGATGCACACCTTGAGCTGGGCACGACGGTCTGCTAAATTATCGACACAAGTGTTGTGTTAATCCTTACTTTCTTTTACAGGTCTCAAAATTCCATTTTCCCTTAATTTCTTACTTGGGTTGTCATGTCTGAGACAGATATAGAATAATGAGATTTTCTCTACCATTCTGTCACACAAAATTGCCATGTGCACCAATACTCATGTCAGCATTTGTGCAAATATTTACTTTCTCGTAAACCGCCACCCACACACCTCCCAACATTCACTAGTCAAGCATCACCAACACAACACTCGTCACCCGCACACCTCCCAACATTCACTAGTCAAACATCACCAACACAACACTCGCCACACACACACCTCCCAACATTCATTAGTCAAACATCACCAACACAACACTCGCCACACACACACCCGCTGACGTCGAGTGCGTGTCAGCCAGGTGCTCTCAACCCGCAGGTAACATGTCTGCCACTGAGACTACTTTTGTAGGTTGAAATTACATCTTCTTTATTAATTTACGATGCTGTGTTGATGGCCTGTAATCTAATTCTAAATTTTTCAAAAGCTGCATTTGAAAACATTGAATTTTTTATTTGCATTACCTGTTTCTCGCCCTCTGAGTGTACGGTAAGGGGCCGTGGAAGCCGGCCTCTGGAGAGCCTCTTCATTAGAATGCAACATTCATTTCTAATTTGAGGATTAGTGCAAGCGGTACTTGTTTCCTATGGCTGTGAATCAAAGTATCATAGAGCCCATACCCACATAGTCTCATAGATAAGAAGAATTGTCGATTGCTCTTAGAACATCTCCACTATTGAACCAAATTGACTTTATAGAAAAAATAAAAAAAATGATAGGATGAGTTGTTTTTGTTCAGTTTTAGTGTTTCAGCGACTGAAAACGTATAAAATGGAAAGTTTTCTGTCAATTTGACAGAAAAATGAAAGTTTTGATTGCCAGGCCCATCATTTCCCAAAGTATGATTTCACTGTTCGCGATCATTTACGTCAGGAATATTATCATTCTAAAATTTCTCGAGTCCGTGTTTGCAAAACAATTTCGTTAGAAAATTGTTGACTAATTTTCTTTGTCGCAAATTCTGTATTGATTTTCTCATTTCAAATGAACATATACTCTACGCCACCATCGAACCTTCGTCCCCATACCCACACACTCGGCGACTGACCGCAGCCCTGGATTTGAGCAGATGAGATGGCGGGTACTGAGGAGGCGGCGGAGCCCACCAAGAGCACGGGCGAGATCATCAAGGAGGAGATGGAGCACATGACGGAGCAGGCCGCTGAGAAGCTGGGCATGCCCGTCGAGGGGGTCATCGCCATACTAGTCGGTGGGCGCTGAGGGACTCTGGGGTTGATTTTTTAGGGACTTTCGGAACGCGTCTTTTGCACAAAATTTTAGAAGTCTACGATGTGAAACTGTTCTTATTTTGGTACCTTTTCATGATGAATTCTTTCTGTGTGTTTACGAGTTAAAGTTATTCCAGATTCTCATGCCTCATCGAAATAGGTCTTTTTCACGCATGTTTTTGATGCGCTGCTTGGCCTCGCTTATAATGAGTCTCTAGAATTAAGGGCGATGAACATCTATGTGCTAGCAATCGTACAATTTCGATCATGTCGATGTTTTTCTGAAAGTCTATTCACAGTGAAAGTCTTTCATGTATTTTCTTGTACACCTGTGAATACGTAGAAATAGATTGCTGTTTTTTGTATGAGCAATATCCTCAATGTATTTCATGAATGTTATAAACTGATCTTATGTTGACGCATTTTAATAGTTTGTTTTTTCATACCTTTTTACTTAAGATTTCAACCGAAGTGGAGTTACAGCCATTTTATGAGTAGTTTTTCGTTTTCAATTGATTTTGTTTGAGAAATACTACAGCTCCACAGGAGGCGTATCAAACCTGGAGTTGCAGAAAGAGAGTTCTGCAAAGAATTTTTTCATCGAACTGTTATAACAACGGGTTAAACGACTTTTGTTTCGAGAAAAAACTGCACAATTATTGCTCTGTAAAAAAGTAGTGATAGCCCAATTCTTTAATTACCTACTTACATAGCAGGCACCATGTTTTCCTGGGGCTAGTATTGACGGGGCAATACCCTTTATAATTTTTGGCGAAGTTAAAGCGCTTAGTACCACCCTATTCTTTTAAGAGCGATCTAAGATGATGCACATATTCTTTACATTTAAAATCATTTTTATCCGGGAACTGCAATGGAAGAAAATGGTGCTTCTGATTATTAATATTTAGTTCTTATTTGAGGTCATGACTTCCTGTTGCAACACGCATCACTCAGCGGCTCGTGAGCATTGGTTATTATTCGAGATTGATGACTTTGTGTTGTAACAGGCATCGCTCTGCTGATCGTGGTCATCTGCCTGTGCTGCATCCGGCGCTTCTTCAAGAAGAGGCGGACCAAGAAGGGGAAGGGCGGCACGGACATGAAGTCCGTCCTTGGTTCTGCCTACAAGGACAAGGTCAGTTCCTCCAGCACAAACCAGCGCCTAAATCTCGAGCTAACGCGACATGGGTCATTTTCCTGCGTCGCTTCCTAGTAGAATAGCGTGAAAACAACTTCTATCTGGTGTGAATTGGTTTTCCCTTCCTTGAAATGTTGCCATACCGAAGTGGCAGTTTTGAGAATCGAGATGACACACAGGAAATTTATTTCAGAAGTTTTCTAGAAATTTTCCTGTTCAACGAAACTTATGAAAAAATCGTGAAAATATTTTTTACTTAACAAAAAAGATAGTCAGACTACTCATCGAAAGCATTTCCGCTTAGCTTGGAACACGACCCGTTGGGTGCTGAATGTATAGTTTGCTTATTTTTGGATGCGTAACGGAGAGAAATGGATGTAAATTAGGGAAATTTTAATAAAACAAGCCCACCAGGTCACAGACAGCGTTGATTTAAGATGCTACTCAGTTTTGTGACTGCTCGGTGTGCCCTTGACTGATGAGCTGTATTTTGAAGTCCTGACACTGCCTTACACAAAGCATAGAAACCGATTCCGCTCTGTATAGTTCCTAAGTTATCTTGAAGCTGATACACGTGACGACAATGCAACGTGTAAGCAACACAGTGATGTATATTGAGCGGAGGAAAGAATGGTAAAATTGACACATGTATGCATTTTAATCCCTCAGGCTGACATGGAAGAGCTCACAGAAAACGCAGAAGACATCGCCGAGGAAGGGGAGAGCAAGAAGAGTGAAGAGAAGCTGGGCAGATTGCAGTTTAAAGTAAGACAATTGATGTAAAATGACAGTTCACAACAGTGAGGTGTGATTTGAAAAATTGTATTACCTGTGTACGAAATTGTCCTATATTCCGACTTGAATTTGAACTGGGCAACTGGCTAATTTTTTCAACATTTGAAAAAGTCTGCGGACTATAAAACCAGGATTCAACTATCTCTCAGATAATGAAATTGAAATCGGTAATAAATTTTTGTAAGGTAAAAGAAATCTAAATTATAATTTGCTATTGATCGCTGTTACCATCCCATAAATGTATATTTAGTAAATGACTCTTTTCAGTTTTATCTAAGTCAATTTTCCCGATGGAGAGCATTGAGCGATTAATTGTACCCATCATAATTTTTCAGCTCGAGTACGACTTTAACTCGAACAGCCTGAGCGTAACTGTGATTCAGTGCGAGGAGCTGCCGGCACTCGACATGGGGGGCACATCTGACCCATACGTGAAGGTGAGCCGCACGCCCTGTCCTGGTGGGCAGGGGGGCGGGCATGTCGACCCTACATGTCAAGGCTCGCGGGGGGCCGGTCTTCAAATGAAATATACTATGTCTGGTTTTTGTCTTGAAAATACTGTTGGAATTTGTTTTTCAAATTCATTCTTAAAGTCGTAGTTTAGAAGCAATAAAACAACTTGCAGAAATTTAAGTTGTGCTCCAGTAGAACTCTTATGTACCTATAGACGCTATTTATATAATTTTAGGATAATTTTCGACAACCAAGATATTTTTGTTGGTCTCGGATGAGCATAAAGTAAAAGGATAGCCTCGAAGATTTATATGTTATGCGGCCTACAAGTGCTTACTTCAAACGTAAATACATTTTGCACAAAATAAATATGTACGTACATATTTATTCGTACGTAGGTATGTAAGATTTTATTGATGTTTAGGACCGAACATGAACCCTGTATTTACTTGTATGTTTAGCTTATTATATCAGTATTAAATTGATTTGTTTGATACTTCCTTGATAACATTTTTGGGCTTGATTTCCGTATTCGTGACGCATACATACGTCACTCGTGCACCAACGCTCCACCCTGTGTTGCAGGTGTATCTCCTGCCGGACAAGAAGAAGAAGCACGAGACCAAAGTGCATCGGAAGACCCTCAACCCCGTCTTCAACGAAACCTTCACCTTTAAGGTTAATGCATTGCTTAAAACATACCTCTATGTCTTTCTTACACTTTTCCTTAAGAAAAGAAATTGTCTCCTACTTTGTACATATAGTATGTGTGATTAGTTTAAATTTACGATTGTGTAAGCGCTTTTTGTTCAAAAGATACAACCCTCCCCAGACTTCTTCACCTGTAGTTTTCTTTTCGTTGATGCCAGTACTGCTCGCTCAGCCTCTAGTCGACCTGCTCCCGTTCCTCAACACACAGTTGTGCTTCTACAGTTACGTGTGAATTCAAATCGTTTGTTCGTAGACGTTCAAGACATGTAATTAGGCTAGGCAAAAAGTAAAATATGAATATCATAAAATGTTGTTATGTTATAATGCTCTGGAATGGTAGCCCTAACTCTAAGTTACATGAAAGAGAGACTCCTAGTCTTAAATACATATGTATGAAAAAATAGAAGGCAGTCTACGGGGTGTGAGAAATCCGAGGTTACCATTCCAGGGTTAATGTATTCGAAATATTTTTGTAATGTTTAGAGGTAATTCAGGGGAAAAAATGCAAGGCCATTTCAAAAAAGGCTTGTTGTTCCTGTTAGTGAAATTATTCGCATTACTTCGATCAAAATACCGCCATGGTGAGGAACAATCGAATGAATCAAACAGGCAATTCTTAGAAGAAAAAGACACATTTCTTTCAGCTTGACTTAAAACCAAACAAAAATCCTGTATGTAATTGGAACTGAAAACATTTAATGAGTTTTGTTTGGATTTTTGCAACCTATTGTCACTTCATTGATGAAGCTGTCACGAGGCACTCGTATGAAGACGTTATATGTACATAAAATTGCAATTATTGCAAGGCATAGAGAAAATGGCAATAGTAAACATGAAATTGTACAAACATTAAATATAGATAGAGTATATAACAAAGCATAGTTCAATTAATGTCACTGTTGTGAGTCTATTTTTATAACATCAGCTGAACTTCAAACTTATTCTCATCATGGTGAGTTAGTCGGACTCGTCAAGCGCACACTTGTTTTTTTTAACACCTCAACTTCTGACTTCTACCCTCAATACGTTTGTATTCAATTTTTTACACCTACCATGCATAAATAAAAGTGTAATTTTAACGTAATTCGAAGTTAACTAATTAGATTTTTTAAGCTTCAGTGATTTATAGATCAGGTGCCATACATAATTCTTTAAAATAACATTTGTTTTGGCTGCGCTTCTTAGAAGGTGTTCATAAAAATCAAAGAGTGTAACGCACTCATTGATTAGCATTCTAATAGAGAAGAAGGCCTATGGATTAGCGATTGCTAAGTATTTGCTAGAGTATCCCTTCAAAAAATATGTTATGTAGAAAAGATGCTTTGAAAATATTGGTCGCCGAATGTTAGGCCAGGTTCAGTGTTTGTTGTCTTCATAAATTGAGACTAAAATGCACCAATTTGAGTGGCGTGAGACTGAGTTCAGCATTATCTCAGTATAAACACTCATTTGACTGAGTTAATTGTGTATTGTTCAATTATTTATTGGTTCTGGCGTATGATTAGGGTAGGGAAATATTTTAAGAGATAGTATAACTTGAAAAACAGTTCATGGAGTTATGAAACTGCTCTGTTTTCCCACCACTCACCTGAAATTTTGTGCCTCTTAGAGTAAGGTAAAGAATACTTGTAGTATGTAACCTAACAGCTTTTGCTCTATTTTGACGTTCGTGCATAGTAGAAGAGCAGTACCTGTATTGATTGAGAGCCACAGTAGCTGACCTGGCTGCCTGTGGCTGTACAGCGACCGACACAGAGCACGAGTTGGGCTCTACTCAAGCTGCTTGAAGCTCTGACGAAACAAATCAAATGCCACCAAGAAAATGAACTCATATGTATTCCTGATGAGTTTCCATCATTAAACTCTCACTCATCGTGAATGTCTTAGCTCGAAGCAATTTATGATACATAAGGAAATAGCTAAAAGCTGTTCAACTGACGTCCTTTGATTCTGAGTGTTGCATTTGATTTGGTTCTCGTGTCTTTGGTTGAGACTTCGTATGTGTAGCAGACGCCGTGTGCCTTCACTACTAACTGTGTACTTTTCTCTGTATTTTCATGCGAACAACAGGTAACTTTCTGAGCTCTCACGACACGAACCTTTCCCTCTCTCAACACGGCGCATCTTGTTTCCTCTCGGGTACCTCCAACCATTCCTGGCCGCTCTTTTAAATAAATTTTCCCAGCTCATGACGCTTAAAAAACTACATACGTTCTGTTCAACATATCCGAATTTATCACCCTTAAGTTATTTAGGCCCATATAGTTTTCTGAAAATTTTGCAGGCAATACTTTGCTTATCATCTCAACACATCTCGAGCCATTGTAGCGTCGCTGCTGCAGTGTTCTGTCACGATGTAAGTCATATTCTCGTAATTCACTGTGAAATCATCCCAACTTTTCGGTCTTGCTCATGAAAAAAGGATCCAAAGAACTTGACCGACGGAAGCCAGGAATAGTAGAGGGTACCTCGAGAGCAATATGATGTATTAGCATGAGTTCTTATCGTTTTTATCTTCCAGGAAAGATTTATTTCTATTTTTTAACGAGAAGCATTTTTTGTGCAAATGCCTGCATATCTCATTTTTTGTCGAATTATTTTTAACTTTTCGGTCTTATAGCTATATATATATAGAACAATTTTGCTCATGCTCTCGCTTTGAATTCAGCTTTTTGACTTTTATCTCTAAACTTAATGCTACCTTGTCACGCTTACTAGACGACAGCGAAATTCATTACCTGAACACAGATAAAAAGTCTCCAAAAATAAGCAAACATATCGTTAAAAATAGCTCAACATTTTTCTGTACGCTCCAAGAATAGAGAAATAATGTCAGCGTTGGACCTGGAAGAGTCAGAAAGCTGGACAAAAAGACCAACAACAGCATGTTATGTTTTACGATGAGTGTCATGACCCTCTTCCAAGGGGCCCTTCATGATCACTTTGCTGCAGCGTGTAAACATCTGTAGCTCGGAAGCAGTCAAGCCAGCGTTGAGAATGAGTCTATTGTTGTTATTGCAATACCTGTTGCCCATCACGCCTTCTCAAGGGAAATACGAGAAGAATATTTTATTCGTGCATCTTGTATCGAGCATTTTGACAAACTTAGTGAGTATGAATAAGTATAGTGCTCTAATTTGCGAACGGAGTTATATTTTTAGAACTCTATTGAAATTCACTCAAAATTATGCAACTTTTGTTATAAGTAGTCAGTTAATAGAGAATTTCATACAGCAAATTTAGTGAAGATAGCGAGTAAAAATTAGTTTTTTTTCGGGTGATAGAAATTTATAATTGCACTTTCACTGTTTAATTAACGGCATGCAATTTCATCTTTTAGACTTCTTGAATGAGGTTTTACTTGCTTGGCCTATAAATAGAACCATCCGGCTGTGCTCATATATATATACGATCAAGCTCTGGGACAATTATCTTGATCAACTCCTCGCGCAAGCTTCAATTTGGTTTTAAGTTCTCAATGAATTAAGAGCTCCTTATATTTATATGCAAAAATTTTCTCTCGAATCTCTTTTTGTTTTATTTTAGCGCACATTTTCAATAAGGAACCCTATTTCACTATACTTCGCACCATGAATATTTACCTAATCCTTAAGACGCACATCTGCAGCAGTAACGTTAAGGCTGGTACGTGAGGTAGGCCACTCCGTGTGACCGCGTTCTGGCGATTGAAAGCTCGGAAAATATTGCTACTGCTAATTCAATCAAAGTATATCGCTGAATTATGTTCGTTTCATCGCTAAGAAGCAGTATTTTTTAATGTCCACGGAGCTCTTCAACAGACAACAAAGTCAGTCACCGTTTGACCACAAGGCTTGTCCTACAAAGTTTCAAACCTCATTTCGTACGTGCCCGGCTGCTCAACCTAACCCCATCTTGTGTATTTAGGGCTTTTATTTAAGAGTTATCGCTTGATCTCTCAATTAGCAATCTTGTATTTGTGAAGTAAGCCAATAATTTGCTAAAAATTTTCCTTTTTGCTATTCAGATAACTAAGTGTCCGTGTCTCCCATAGCCCGATGCCAAGATATCGATGTTGCCTTGATCTCGTTGTCGATCTGATATTTTATATCAAATTTCGGTCTTTCATATTCCCTTATTTTCTCTTGAGCCCCGAGCAACTGAGCTTCTTAGTGGAGTTTAGCCCAGATATTCTGGGGCGAGTATATTAGCTTGTATGCTTCAAATAATGTACGAGCCTGCCAATAAAAAATACTTACCAACTTGTAATAACATTCAAATCAAAAATACATATTTGTCCCAAATTTTCAGTCGTTAGCTACATTTATCTCGAAAAACGTTCAGAGACACTCTCGTAATATTTAACACTAATTTATTTAATTTAAAATTTGTTTACTAATTACTAATTTGTAAAATTTAAAAGTTTTTATTTAAAAACTCCGACTCTCTTTAAATGACGGGTAACATTTTCGTTCAGTACCGGGTACGTACAAGTGTACTTTTTATTAAGTGGTAATTCACGTTACAACCTGATTCTTTTAAATAAAAATTTCCATCCCACATTAAGTAGCCCACTTAATGTGGCTTTAGAAATTATTCGTGTTGTCTTCGGTTTTGGTTCAGTTATACTTCGACACTAGAATGCAGATTCCGCTAAACAAATAAATTAGAGTAGAAAATCAATCTACACAGGACGTACAATTTTTACACTGTGTTTGAGTTCCTCTCAAGCTGCGTGAAATTTCATTGAAAAGTGCCACGGCTCACCCAGCCGCCCCCAGATCCCAGAGCCAGAAATATGCACAGCTGCAGCACTCATCTGCCGCCTCCCATCATACATCGTGCTCCCGTAGCTCTCTATTTGTCGTACGTTCAATGAAAATTATTCAAGCGCCCGACGTCATTAGCATTACGAGCTGCAACTCTGTAAAGTTTGTGTTAATTTGTTTGTAAAGTATTCATTTTCCCTATATATGAGACCTATAAACCCACGAATATACAAATTAATTTCCCCACCCTAATTAACGTGCAGCGGTCGAGGACCCTTCACCCCTGCCAGTCGTCTCAAGCTCACATAGCATCAGCATAGCTAGTTCAGGCACAACGCCACCGTCCTACTCCTGGCTGGCACAATTTGATTTTTTAGTACCAGACGATAGTTTCAACAGTCTTTACACCCTTTGAATGATTGTTAATCGGTAAAAACCCCAGTTAAATATTCTTCATTTCAGTGACTTACTTGCCTTAGATTCGTTCAAGAATAGATCGATGTAATAGAAAATAATAAATTTTCTTCCATGCTCTTCGAAACTGATGTAAATTCATCAATGCTGTTGAAACTTTAACAATAAATCAAGTTGGAGATAAATTCTCTAAATTCACGAAAGCCTATAATTCTATTTTAAATGCAGACATGGGTCTATGGCTCGTAAGCCTTCTTCTTTTAACGTTTTTCTGTCATATTAATTAAAAATCTGCCGATTTTGCCTGAAACATATCTAATTGAATTGATTCAGGGTACAACTAAGTATGAAATTATTCTTCCCGACTAGTTGCTCTTCAAAGTAAATTTTGCTGTAGTAAGATTAGGAAGATCTTTTTGCCCATCGTACACCTCGTTGGTGTACAAATCTGAGGTTGCTTTGGTTGTTCCGACTGTCAAAGCAGCAGGCTACCAAGTGTTGTATGCATCGATAGTTATTAAAGAATTACGTTTTTTACTCATGACACTTTCTTCAGAAGGCTTCGACTAAAAGGTAAGTAATCAACCTCGTAGAAATTTCTAAATTCCACCCAACTCAGATTTGAAACACATTAATTTCGTGGCCTCATCTGCAAACTACGATAACTAATTTTCAAGTTAGTTCAATAGAGGAGAGGTGAGACTACCTGTGCCCTTGAGAGCCCCGGTCTGACCTAGGTGTCGCTGCCTCCTTTTCCCAGCAGGTCCCGTACGCGGACATCATGGCCAAGACCTTGGTGTTCGGCATCTACGACTTTGACAGGTTCTCTAAGCATGACCAGATCGGAGAGGTCAAGATCCCGCTGTGTCAGATTGACCTTGCGCAGACCATCGAGGAGTGGAGGGAGCTGCAGAGTGTCGAGGGTGATGGAGGACAGGTGAGTCTTTACAGCTTGATTCAAAGCGCTGGATTGTTAGTTTGTAGGGCAGAGCTCTCAAAAAACGTGAGGAATAAGGGTTATTGTAATAATTGCAGTTATTGGGAATGACATGAACGGTAGAACTTCTTAGAAGACCAAATGAATATTGGGTGTAAGAGACAGTTGATTGATGGGAACAAATTGAATGATATGTTTTCTTATTCAAAAGTTAGAGTGAATTGAAGCAAAGATAAGGGTAGCTTTGACTTAGCATGTATAGGCTCAGGAAAAGTAAGCATTGAAACTGTGGGTGCGTACAATTAGATTTAACGATTGGGTAGTAGCTGTCTGGATTTTACGAAGAAATTTAAGTTTTTCTGGAAAATATCAAAAATAACTTGGAAACATTCACACAACGTTAAATATCAGACAAGTTAATCTTCAAAAAGCGATACTCTTGAAGGAAATTTAAATAAAGGTAGATCATTGGCCGATAGAGTTCAAATTTTTCTCATTGAGTTATTTTCTTGCAAGAAAGCCAGCTTAAGAAAGAGAGGAAAATGTATATAGAAAGAGCGAATTTTTTAGTCAAAAGAGAACTGGTCGAATAGTTGATTCTAGCTTAGTCAAACATCGTTGTTTCGCGTAATTCAAGTTAAATATATTCTTGCCTGTTGAGGGTATAGTGTAATAAATTATTTAGTTGTGAATTATATCTTGGTCGCCAATGGACTATTTGCAGATTAAGTTGGTATGAGTGGAGACTTTTTTGCCCCAAGAACGGGTTCTGAAATTTTTGCTGAATTTTTAGACAGAAAATGCACTGGTTAAAGAAGGTTTACCACGCAGATGTGTATAGACTAGTCGAAACTGACTACGTAACCCAAAATCAACCGCGGAAATTAATTAATGAAGCCAGGTATTTTGGTTAGTTATACTTCTAAGATAAATTACTAAGTAAACGAGTGAAATATCTTTTTTAACTCACTAACACGCCAAGTATTTCTGCCAAAATGAGTGGCAAAACATAAGGTCGACTCACTTCGAATAGGAGCAAAATATCTTTACTGGTGTTTCATTCACAAAGTTGAAAAAATGAAATGGAATAAGCCATGGCTGAGCATTTCCAAAACCTTGTAAATTCCTAGAAAAAACGTACTTCCCAATTATTTATCATGAAACCTACAATCGTAGAGTTGATACATGAAAGTATGTTGACATCGCGCTGGGGATTAGAGACTAATTGTCTGAGTGACGTTGATGACATTTGAGCAGCGAGTACGGAAACGTTCTGGAAGATCAATGAGTTTAGATGCTAGAAGAATACTTGCTCATGGAGCAGTGATCGATGCTCATATGCATTCTGATTCGAACTAGTCTTAATTTCCTTGAAAACTAGCGACACGCTGAGATGGTTTCACTCTTCGTTTCAAGTATTTAAGAATCAAAACAACAAAGCGGTATTTGTTTTAAAGTTGAAATAAGAGTCACTGCTTACACAGTTGGTGATGACAGTTTTCATCGGTTTTAATAAACTTGAAATGATTGTACATCTGCTCAAATGTATACCGGAGTACAGCAAGTTGAGGCTGGAAACCAGCACTTGCACGTGACTCATTTTAAATAGTTGATGTACGCAAAATCTTTTACAAATCGTAATCGTATGCGCTAGTCAACTGGTGACAAAAGCATGAAGCGTCTGAAAAACTCTTCTTTGTCCTGTAATCTATGTTGACCAAACTATTTGAAGTGTGTCGGTCTTGATGTTTTATTCATTTTGTAAACGAAATCTGAAACGTAGGTGAAACAAGGTATAATTGCAGTACTTTCTGAACACTTCAACTTTGTACGTAATAGTCACATTGAGTGGCATACCTTTGTCCCTCTTGTTGTTTTGATTGTTATATTACAATTGGACACCACAAAAAAATATATGTGTTGAATGAGATTAGTGAAAGTGGTTCACGTTGTATCCCTCACCAAATGAATACATGCAAAGCATCAATTTTGCAGGCAGTTGTAATTTTTTGATAAACTTTCCGAACGAGCGAATGGTAGAGCGTTGGACTTTCTCTCTGAAAATATAGGTCATTTCTTATCAGTTTGGACCATTCACCCTGAACTATTTTCCCCAAATTACTTGTTTCTCAAGGCCTTCCACTCCGTTCAACTTCAGCAGATGTTTCTTGCTCCGATTCTTCCTGATTTCAATTTTAGTTTGAGTGTGAGGCTTCTTGAATTTAGTTCTTAATTTTTGTTTATTTCGTGACAGACCACTGGAGACCCTTTCCTTTTGCTTGTTCATTTTCCCATGACTCGGAATGTAGGTTCAGGGTTGACGAAATACTTCGCACATAGAGTACCTATACTAATTAGATGGTGCGTCACCAGACGTGCTCAGAAATTTCAATAATATACGTTCTATTTCATACAAAATAAAGTTTCTTTTAATGCAGAAACTAGAAAATATGTTTCAATGTCAAATTTTATTTCTTCTCTAGCTTTTGATTAAAATATCACGAAAGTCTTCAAGTGAGAGTAAAGCTGAAATCTATGTTCCTCTATATAAATAACTGTCCGTCCTACAATGACATCTACCCATGTTAATAGATCCTGATACGTTTATAAATACGACAGATCCTTTAGATATCCTTTGAACAAATGTTTATACACGTGGTCCTCTAGCGTTTTATGGAAATCCTTCAATAAACGTAGAGCTTCCCTGACGTCCTATCCATCCTGTGCTCCTCCGCAACCGATATTTCCCATCCTGTGATCCTCCGTCACGCTGCGGCTCTTGATCTGCGGCTCCTGGACCGTCTCCCTGCCTCTGCCACCGGTGCCTTTCTGTTGTTGACGCTGCAAGGAAAACTTAAATCTCGCGAGAACTCGTGTTGTTCGAGTCGATTGCTTTACTCATGAGAGAAAAAGACGGTTTTACGAACAAGTTTCACGTCAAGAAATGTTTTGTAACTACGCCCGTGTAAAATCATGTATTTTTTCGATTTTCGATGCATGGTGGTTATTCAGATTCATAAATTTCGAATCGTATGAGTATCAATGATTCTTACGTCGGTTAATGAAAATACAATTTGGAATGTCTGAATTCTAAAATTGGACCAGTATTGTGCAAACTTACATTCGATATAATTTCATTCAATACCACCGAGCAGAACCGACGTTTGTTCCCTGTTTGGCTGACGTGACGTTCCATGAGCCACGGTCACAAGAGAATCGAGTCCAGCAATCGTAAACTTCCGTCGTAATCGCCGTATCCTGGTTCACTCCACCGTCCTATAGAGTGGACATCTCACCTTTAATTTTGTTATCGTATTAAGCTTTGAGTTCACCATCCATGTATTGAATTCCTTTGCTTCATTTACAGTGCACAAATGCGAACAGTAGACGCGTCCAGCCTCTAGACATGGACCTGGGGCGCGATCTCTTCTTCCGTACACGAGCAATTCGTCAGCTGATTTAGCATTTCATGTCCCTTGCTGTTTGGGGTTACTCCGACCAAATCGTTACATCAACACACAAGTTCATTTTTTCCGGGATATGTCTTCGAAATGTATCGGTATTTGCAATTTTATCTATATCTCCAAAGCGTGAACTCATAATAATACGTAGGTACTTCTTCCCTCGAAAAGAACATCATAGAGTGATTGGTCCGGGTAATGCCATTCAATGAGTCAGTAAATGGTCTAAATCAGGTCATGCATTGTTGTGTACTTATACCATGGCTTCTGTACTTGAATGCCGTCAGTAGATTCCCGGCCTTAATCTCACTTTTCTATCACTGTGTTGAGTGTGGGGCGAGACTTTTTCTTCCTTTATTTTTTCGCCTCAGGGCATATTCATATGACATTCCTGGTAGAATGAAGTACCAGATCAAGTTAATCCAACAGAGCAAGTAGTGTTTAAGCCCTTCACTGCAGCTCAAGATCCTCTATGTTCACAGACTTGAGAGCTTCCATAAACAGGATTATTCATTTCACAAATCTCATCTAACCAACCAGTGCCAAAAATAAGATATCAAGTTTCATCATTGCATGCTTTCTCCATCAGAAGAGTGGATAATTGATTCTTAAGTGGAAGAGTTACTTAGGAGGAAATGATTTAGAATTTCATCTTTTAACTCTCATGGTTAGGCTCAGTGTTAGTTGCTAAAATATTCTTACGAAAGTTCCTGACGAAATAACGAAAGCTTTATTTTGGGATAGACAGGTAGGATCCTATGGACTTTTCCTTCGTAGTTCTAAAAGAAATGAAGGTGCACAGGTTTGAGTCCACATCTCATGGTAAGAGTTCCTTCTGATTATATTCTTTACTCAAGAAGAAATCTTCGACAAACGGAACAAATAGATGTGCCATCACAAGAAAAAGCTGTTTTATCGTTTGTGCAAAAGACGAGATATGGTGGAGACCTTGTTTATTGAATAGGTAGGTGTTTTTTCTTTGCAAGCCTTCATTGGGCGTACCAGCATGACCCTATCTTACCCGCCCGCTGACTGCCTCGGCCCAGTCCAACTTTGGATAGGATGCCACCTTTCATGTTGAGCGTTGCATGCATTATCTTGGCGTGCGGTCACATCAATGATAGTTCGCAATGGACGATAATTCACTACTTGGAATTGTTGACCAACTTGGTTCTTGATATAAAACTCCCAATCTCGAAAAAAGTCCGCCCTCTGAGGCAATTTAAAACTGGCATTTAAAATTTATCTCCTCTTGTGCCTGACTGGAGTGAGTGTTAATAAAAAACTCACTGTGTGTTCATCATTTTGATGAATTTTCAATGTTTGAAGCTCAGCAATTTCAAAATAGAAGGATATGCCTGAGTTTGAATTATATTGTTCGTGAAAGAATTTGCCGGCGTGATGAACAAAGCTGTTTTTCAGAATTATTTTCAAATCATTAAACGCTGTCCGAGTAAAATATGTGCCCCTAATTCCCATACCGTGGTTTCACACGAACACGCTCTCAAGTCCAAACTGTGTCACGCCCTCCTTCTTCGAGGAAAAGTTCTCCAGTAATTCGAATATTGCAATGCCTAAAACTGTTCTTAATTATTATGAAGTTGCACACTTTCCAACGGCATTGCAACAACCCAAAACGAGGTTGGACTGGGCTCGGGCTAGTGTACAACTCACCACCTCAGTCGGCGCTGGGTAGCACACCACAGCATGCTCGCTTCACCCACGAGAAATAGCTCCTTGTCTCGGCTGATTCTCAACTATGTAGTTTCACCGTGAACTCAATTTTTTTGACTACGACCTCTTGCTAACTGAGAACCTCATTTTAAACGTGATTCTCATTAGGAAGATCATAGTGGCTAGAAACTCTTAGAAACCCGCATTGAGCTGCTGCAGAGCGAGACTTCGGCAGCGGGTAAGGGTGTTGCATGTGCAGAAGTAACTTGCATTTATCATACAGTGGTAGTTGTAGGCCAAAATTGATGCATCTCAAAGTCCCTTCTTCATCTCAATATCAAGAATATAAGACACGGATATTATATTCTGTTGTACTGTTTCCTATTCGCGGTTATGTCGAGATGTGCCGGTGTTTTTTTTGCTCTTCATTCCCGCTACTTTTGAACTGCATACAAAATGCTGAAAGCTTGGAGGTAGTTTCAAAGTGAAATAATTTTTTTTATGTGTACAGTGTATAGACATGTGTGAAACTTATAAGTGAGGAAAAAATTAACTCCATTTTCTTAATGCAAATGTGAATTTCAATTTTACATCCTTGAAATACTTATTGTAGCAGGCTTCTCGGCATGAATTAGCACATATATCTTTTTCAAGGCTTATTTATCGTTGCGGTAAACTCTGCCAAATAAGGAAATACTATAATATAGCATAGGTACAGAATGTGGCACTAGTTCCAGCTTTATGTATAAGTGAACTATATCAGTATACGTATACTTCATTTTTAATTGTACATCTTTGTGCTTCATAGTAAATTCATGTTCAAATACGTTGAGGTGGACCCAGATGCCTGGCGGTCACGGCACACGATACTGTACTCGGCGGCCACCGCTCAGATCTCAATGTGTGTCCGGTCTTCATTATATTTGATCGAAGTTGAGCCCAGTTTGGATATTAGCGTATTTCCTATATTTTATTTATAGATTTTTTTACTTTTTTTGTTTGATGGCAACTCAAGCCGATTCCAAGCTCTTACTTTTGTTGCTTTCTTCGTCTTGAATTATTGTAAGCCTGTGGTAAAACACGACAGTTTTTCAAGTAACCTATTTCCTCCCGCAATCGTTCTCATTTATCTTTTACTACCCAAATTCTGCCTTGACATCATTGAACTGTAATGATCTGTCCTCGTTTCACTGTCTTCTGTCCTACTACTAGGCTATTCTTTTGTCTCCATACCCACGTGCGTGCTACCCTGTTTAAATATCTACTGGTACTAGCATTGTGCAATTTTAATACTCCATTCTTACATCTTGATATTCCAGCCTTTATTATAATCTGGCAACAAATTTTGAAACAGTTTGACTGCCTGGCAACTGCATACTTCTGTTTTTTTATATATTTCTCATAGCGAAATCTTACTGATAATTACTAAGCTATTTACCGGTGATCTTTGCATACAGTGTGGAGTGTATGCTATGTTTTTGTTCCAATTTGTCCATCCAATCTTATTCGCTGCGCATGACCTATGGCTCGATCACTACTGCCACACTCCTACACTTCTACCACTACTACTACTACTACTACTACTACTACTACTACTACTACTCCTACTACTACTGCTACTGCTGCACACCATCATCATCATGTTCACCATCACCTTCGTACTCATGATCCACCACCAATGCTGCGGCCCCAAATATGGTGATGGTGGTGGTGGTGGTGGTGATGGTGGTGTCGGACCGGATTCTTCTTTTTTATGCCGTAAGTAACACTGAGAGTTGCCATCTTTGTAAAGGGGTAGGTACTTTGTTGCTGTTCAAATGCTGCCGGTCCACGATCACTCAACCTTAATTAAGAAAAGTGTCCGTGAAATGCACATCTTTCTGGTATAGGGTCTTGGTAACTTTTTCTTGAAGGTTGACGGGGAGTAGTACGGTGATTTCAAAAGCAATGAATGAACAAATCATGTTATCAATTTTTTGGAAACAGTACAAAACAGCTGGAAGTGGTCTTAAGTCTGCTTTAACTAATAAACAAAGTCGGCATTTGAACTCACGAAGAACATTGAGCTCAGCTGTGTCATTGAAGTTAACTAACGAGTTATGAATCGTTCCTTGCATTGAATACGACACGGAGAGCAAGTCTCTACCGGTTGCCCAGTTTACACTAACGCCAGGCGTCTCGTTCAGCTTTGAGGGCTCTGTAGACGTGCACTGCCACTGGCAGCCTCAAATCCTCATTGCCTCAAATTTCAAGCCTAAATACCTGACACTTTATCTGAAGGTCTTTCTTCTTTAAAAGTTTTCAATCTGAGTTTTGCTCCATAGAAAGTTGTTTAGTCAACTCAAATACGCTTAATTTTTTTTCAAGTATAGCTGGGTCTTGTTAATCTAAAAGCGGTACTCATTTCAAAAATAAACGAGAAGAATAGTTAAAAGTAAAACTTCAGAAAGGTCACCAAGTTTAGAGCGGTGGGGTACAATTAAAAATTCTAAGTTCAGAGGGCACCCGCATTCGACAGAAATTCTCAAGTTAACTAAAAGAAAAGATAAATTATCCGCTTACATTCCTTCCCAATCAGCAGATGTTTGTAGCCATGATGAAACTCTTCACTAATTCTCTCCATATTTAATGAGGGATGAGTAAAAAAGCTGAAATCTACTTAGGTATAATTAGTGGTTAACCCTTATAGCTATACGTGAAGGTTGATATTTCAATTTCCATGTTTTATGTTACTAAGAGTAGACTGTCACAGCATCAAATAATGAAATATTTTAATTTAACTCTCGGTGAAAGTATTGAAATGAAATGATCAGATCAACTGTAACTACGTTAATTTATTTTGTACTATTCACTCTTTTTATTTGGTGTAAAACGGAAGACAATTCGTTGCTAAACTCTGAAAAGATTAATGTTTATTTCACTCATATCGACCAAAGATATACGTTCAAAACAAAAAAATTAAAAACACAATCATATATTCATTATTTGAAGTGAATGTTAAGTAGCGAGGATTGATCCAAATTATGTAAGTAGCGGATGTATTCAAAATGCAACTCATGATTGTGCACCTCAAGCTTTGCGAACCAAATTGATTTAACAGTTTATAAACTCTCCTTGTATAAAAATTCTAACTAAGCCTAAATATGAGAGCTCATGCAACTAAAAAGAGCACGCTAACTGAACCTTTAGCCCCACAATTATATTTCTGCTCGGCAATCTAAGGTTGTTTCAGGGTTGTTTTGGAAGATCTTATGTATATCTGACTCTTCGATCACTTCCATTCCTGGCTGAAAGGAATCAGGTAAGTTACTTTAGCCCATTTCTAACTATTCATATTCCTTGTATTCTGGAATCTTGGCATTTTTTGAACGGTTTTTTACTTACGCACTTCTACTTACTGCATTTTAGCTCGACTTTTACATTACGTGCTACTTAATTAGTCCCATACTGACTAGCAACTAGAGGAATGTGAAAACCTAAAGATACTCGAGGCAGCTTTCATTATTTATAGAATTTACTCAAAGCAAGTCCTGTCCTGAGCCGCGATAGCTCTGCACCATCACAGCGTCGCATGACAGGTAAGCTTTTGAATTCTCTTTTTTAATTAGAACTCATTTACTTTTTTGGTGCTGGTCTGGTCATGAGTTTTTCAATAATGTTATAACCTACCCTAACATGCTGGGCAAGAACATGCCGAACACTTCCTCCCACAGCGCGGTGCTGAGGTTGTCTCTCGTCTCACACGAGCGATACCTCACGACGCAGTGCTGTGCAGCTGTAGCTGCCGTGGGGTACACTGGTGCCCGATGTGCAGCTGTAGCTGCTGTGGGGTACACTGGTACCCGATGTGCAGCTGTAGCTGCCGTGGGGGTACACTGGTACACGTTTATAAGTGTAGTGTCTTGGACCGAAACTTTATTTCGAATCACAAAGTTCCGCACCCACAAGTTCTTCCAACTTTCTTGATACTGCGCCAGTCAAACTTTACACTTCACATGTGGTACGTACATGTGCTCAAAAATATTATGTAACGCTCTGACACATTTTCATAGTTACACGTCAGGCTGAAGGAAGGACAGTAATCTTCGAAACTTCACAGGAGATCATAATGGTAGTCAGATCCTTTAAGTTTATGTGATATTTCATGTATTTTACAGTTCAGAAACTATCATGATAACCATGCTACTTCACCATGAGTCGGTAGTATTTACTAAACGTAGGAATATCATCATATTTTACAGCTACGAGTGATATCGTAGGAATGTTAATAGTGAGATGAATAAAAGTCCCACCTAATTCTCATTAGGAACAAGTCAATATCAGGAAAGAGGGGTACCTGACCAAATTTTGTCGCAGAATGTTGAGCATCAGTAGTCTTCTTCCTGTACTAACGATGTGTGAGCCTCGTGGCTGCCTCATAGCGAAGCATGTGGTTGTTGAGCGTATTCTCAAGTGCACTGAATTTTTCAATGCGCAACAGGACGGCAAGCTGGGAGATATTTGCTTCTCTCTCCGCTACGTGCCGACGGCCGGCAAGCTCACCGTGGTCATCCTCGAGGCCAAGAATCTGAAAAAAATGGATGTCGGTGGTCTCTCAGGTCGGTGGTTGAGCAACGCCAGAGATCTTAGTAACAGGAATGAGTCTATGTAGCGGGAGTGATCTTATGTAACAGGAGTGATCTTATGTAACAGGAGGGATCCTATGTAGCGTCAGAGATCCTATGTGACAAGATTGATCCTATGTAACCTAAAGGATCCTATGTAACCTCAGGGATCCTATGTGACAGGAGTGATCCTATGTAACCTAAAGGATCCTATGTAACCTCAGAGATCCTATGTGACAGGCGTGATCCTATGTAACCTAAAGGATCCTATGTAACCTCAGAGATCCTATGTAACCTCAAGGAACCTATGTGACAGGAGGGATCCTGTGTAATAGGAGAGATCCTATGTAACATGAGGGATCCTATGTCACTAAACGGATTCAGTATACGGGAGTAATCTTAGTGTCTGAAGTGATCTTAGTAAGAGGAGTGATCTAACGACCAAGGCTTGGACTAGGAGGATATGGCTTATGATCATGGGTTTCGGCCGGGTACTCAAGATAGTCTGGTGCTACTTAGGGATTGGGAAAAGACAATGAATTCATCATTTACTCTGTAAAAATATATCGATAGACGAAGCATTTTGACGACAGAACATCGTTTGCCGGCAGAGACCAAGCAATGTAATCGTTTGCGTATCACAAGGCTGTGGAAGTCCCGTCGCTTACCGTGTGAGCTGACTCGGCTACAGTAACTTTGTGGTAAAAAATTTCAGACCAAACAGAAACTTTTTAATATTTGGGGAATTTCTACAGGTGAAAAAATTATTCGTACTTAGATATTTCATGCAAGTTTATAAGTAGTCTTAAGATGCACACACTGAAATGATGAGGGAATTTTTTGCTTCAGAATTTCGTATCTATATTTTATGAGGCAGCAGTTGACAGCAGTATGAAGTGCCGTCCCCAACTATTGAACTCAAAACTTGCTGAGAATTTTGCATCTGCGCACTGCATCCCGAACGTACAAGTGATACCGAACGGGAATCTTAAAAATATTTGATGCAGTCGATAAATATTTTACTTTCGATGGTTGAGTGATTTCCAAAACCACAATAGTAGGGAAGCGACCGCTCACCCTTTGTATGTATTGGCTTATACATTAAAGGCTTCGTACAACATTTCATTCATCAAAGGAGCCAGCATAGCTCAAAAAAGCTCATGAGGGAGCTCGATATTTTCCTGATGAGGTGAAAGCGTCGCCTCGGAGGCCAAAGTCCTGAGCTGTGTTCACATCTAACTCTCGTTATCAACATCCGCACCTCGGGAGCTGTAGAACATGGGAGCTTCTATCCTTGTAAGTAGCTTTATACATGCCTATGTCTCAGGTCACCGTCTCTATACATACCTATGTCTCAGGTCACCGCGTCCTTCCTCACGTAGGTATGAAACTGGAGGCACGAGTATAGTATGATAATCACATGGTAACGTCCTTACGTGTGCGTGTTGCAGATCCGTACGTGAAGATCTGCCTCATCCAGAACGGTAAGCGCCTAAAGAAAAAGAAGACGAGCATCAAGAAGTGTACGCTCAACCCCTACTACAATGAGTCCTTCTCCTTCGAAATCCCCTTCGAACAAGTGCCGGTGAGGCTTTCTCAGCCTTATGCTCCATCAATGTACGACAGGCTATGAAATTAACTTTAGTTTTGTCATGGTCCAGTAATCTGTTAGAGTGAATTTTGAACTTTTGTCATAGACTAATGTGGTCTGTTTAATACTTAGATTTACAATTTAATTTCAGTGACCTACAGTCCGATTATATGATGGCTGTGAGATACGTCACAAATGCTCCGATGGGCAAACTGACACCTTCCTGTACATTACCTTGTGTACCACACACACCCAGTGCTTAGTTTGAGAAATTCTTGCCCATTATCTTCTCTAGCTTTGGTTTTTTATTGGTATATCTTTCACAGGCTTGAATTACATGTCTATCACAAATTGTATGGTTGTGTAGAATTATTGCTAAGTTCAATAAAAATGCAGAAAATATTTTTCCTCTTATAAAACAACTCAAAAAGAGCTTAGATGTAACTTTTAGAGTTTGTTGCATTCGTTTGACTCTCTAAAGCGTTTAGTATTACAAAGATTTGTAGCTATCAGCTTAAATATGATGCTTGGAAGCAGTGATACAACTTTTTTCTGTCACCAACAGCCTGTGGAGGCTACGGTGTGTTAGTACGAAATTGAGACCGAAGTCATTGTGGAAATAACCCCAATAATTTAAAAAATAACTTCACTATGTTAGTAGGAAAGTAAACTTACAAGTAGCTGTTCGCTGAAACAACTCCCATTTGTCCACTCACAGAAAGTGAACCTCCAAGTTAAAGTTTCGCTAAAACAACCCCACTATCTTCTAAAAAATTTCACCATGTTCGTGAGAAAGTGAACCTCCAAGTTACGGTTTCCTAAAATAACCTAACGGCGCTTGTGAGAAATTGAACCTGCAAATGACAGTTTGCTGAACTAACTCCACGTCTGTCCACTCCCAGAAAGTGAACCTGCAAGTGACGGTGGTGGACTATGACAGGATCGGAACGTCTGAACCCATCGGCAGAGTGTGTCTGGGCATGAATGCCAGCGGCACCGAGCTGCGGCACTGGTCCGACATGCTCGCGTCCCCACGCCGCCCCATCGCTCAATGGCACACACTCAAGGACCCTGAGGAGGCCGACGCCATCCTTAACTTGAAGTAGAGGTGAAATTCAAAGCCATTCGTCTCACGCTGTCATTGAGGTTTTACACTTAGAATTAGTTTTTCTTTAACTTGCTGTTAAAATAAGGGTCTTTTGTTTACATTGAAGTGATTTGTTTCTCGCGATGTTAAAGTTTCCACCGTTAATAATACATGTCTTCTAACTTAAAATAAAGATGAAGATGTTCTTGGGCTGAATTGTCGAACGTTCGTGAGAGAATTTTTTCTCATAGAGAATGGCGACAGATTTTTCCTGTCATCTGAAAAAAACGACTTTTTAACTAAAATGAAACTATCTATGGCTGCTAATTGACACAAAATTCAGATGCATCATGTGTTAGTAAGAACTAATCTTTTAAAATCACCAAATTTTATTTAAAGGATAGAGACTCGTCGAAGCACGTTAGCACAAATATTTTCTACCAACCTCATATGCAAGAAAAATTAGGATAAAAGATCTAGCAATGTGATCACAAATGATTTTATCCCTATGATTAAATTTTCTACAAACTACATATTTCCTGTAAGTAATATTTCCTCAAAATAAATTTCCTCAAGAAAATTAAACTTCAGACGAGAACATTTTGGAAGAAACTTCCCTGTTAGAACCTTGAGCCCTCACCTGTCTGCGCCTTGAGTTGTGGAGAGCACCTGAGCCTGCGTCCAAATTGGTACTTGGGCCTTGTGTGTGGCGGGCACCTGGTGACTCTGTGACCTGAAGCCATGTCTTGTCAATAAAACTGCGGACGAAAAAGCCGGTAAACTGACGTAAAGGCCAACTGAGTCGTGCTGTGATCACGCGCTGGGAGATTCAATCAAACGCCGCAGAGACGAAACTCCTCATGACGAGCGTCATTTGGAGGGTCGAGTGGTAGACCAGATGGCAGCATTGATTACAGTACTTATCTGAGTCTAACACACCGAGATTTTAGTAAAATGAGTCTGGAATACCTATATAAGTACGAGTATATGAAGGTTTACCAAAAAAATAATTTAAGACGTTTTCTTATAACTGCAATTTTTAATGCTTTTAAACTCAAAGCTAGGCGTTGCCCTTACAATACTGACCCAAAGACACGGCAACACTTAAAATTTGATAAGAAATTAAATTTCTATAAACAAAATTTAGTTATTCATGGAAATGACATGCCATTTTATAAAGAAATTTATCTTTTCGGCATAGGCAGAGCTGCAGAAATGATAAATCGGTTGTACTTGCCCTAGGATAAATTTTTCTATCTAATAACCATACTCGATATTAATGGTGGAAGTCTAGAGCGATTCGATTTTATATTAATTTTACCCGTTAATAGTGACTGGTTGAATTATTTTCAAAACGATTATGAATCCGCATTTCTATGTACATGTAATACTTTGTACGCATGACAATAATAATAAAGAACATGAGGAAGTAGACATAGGCATGAAGACATGAAGACGTTCTGCTGTTTTTCGGCGATGTATGCTCGGAGTCTTGGTTCGATGTATTAATAAATCTTTTCTCTGGCCAGCTAATGCCGCTTCAGCCGACAACACGAGGTGGACCCACTCAGTTGTCTTCGGCTTCAGACACGTCTACTTACGTAGAATAGGTGCAGTCTGCAGTTCATGTTGTTAGGCCACACGATATTCGGTCATCCGTGGAAGTGGGGCGTGTGTTTGCAAGGCAGGGGGTGCAGTCCATTATATCGCTGAGCATCGCTTCATCTAGCGCGCAGCCGACTGACAGGGCTGTGTGTGGCGCCCAGGTTTGGAGGGGACGAGGCGCCAACGTGGTGGAGAGAGCGCAGCTATTCAATGGATAGGTAGGATGTAAGCACAATGTACACGAACATTCTGGAGAGTGGTGGTCCGAGTACAGCATAACCGGCAGGTGTTTCGAGGTACCTCTACCCTTCTATAGAGCTTAGGTTTCTTAGGGTCCGTCAGCAGCCATAGTAAATAGCCCTGCTGACGAAAAGTTTTACCTCATGATAGATCTGTGCAGAGAATTGAACTTGTCACGGCAGGAAAGTAACTGGAAATGAGCTGAGAAACCGATAGCGTTACTTCCCAACCGAGTTGGAACTTAACAAAGGCCAGGGAAGTTTCAATTTAGTTTCAGTTTCACAGTCATGTTTTACTTAATTTTTTAGCGAACTGCTCCTCTTGGTGAGTTTCTTCACAAGCATGTAGAACATTTGTGTAATTCGTTAGCTTGTACGTAACTGGAGTGATATTATTCATAATTGAGGCATTCATACTAAGTCGAGTTGTTACAACACTTCCAAAATTCACGTTGAACTCCTGCTTACTACCACTTGCTACTAATTACTTATACCTGTTACTACTTACTAATACCTGCTACTACTTACTAATACCTGCTACGAACTTTCTTTGGGCTGAAAATTTGCACATTATCATTGTTCACTGGACTCCGTGCCTGCTCAGTTTATAGCACATTTGAGGCTTCAAATCACTCCGTGAATTTCAACGGCCGCAGAAACCCGGACAGCCGTCGGGCGTACGGTAGAGCAGGCCTGTCCCCGCAGCGGTCGTCATGAGAGCTAGATTTGCCTATTCCTTTACAAGAATAAGAGACATCTAGGGAACCAGACTTATTTCATATCATATCAGTTAACATAAACCTGAAAGTCGATAAGTTACTTGTAGAATAGGAAAGTAAATTCATTGTTAATTACGACTGATGCTGCGTGACGTTCTAGTTCATATGAATACATTTATTCGTAAATTTGGTACTGACTTTCGGTTTACTGCCAACAGCGTCGTTATTCTAAAGTCCTTATATTTGAGCAAAAATGTCACTGTTACTTTTGAGTACTTTGGGTGATGTTTTGTTGTACTACTTGAACTTCAAATTGAGTGTCAATGTGCGTCGTGGTTATAGTGATGGTGTTGATGGAGAAGGAGACCACCAACAAACGTGAGGGAGCTACCAGCTTCAGTAAACATCTTTGTATAATCTAATTCTCTTCCTCAAAAGGTGAGAAAATTTTAATTTGTCCAGGCCGGATTACAACCTCACTAAACATGATATGTGCTCGTAATGCATGACCAAGAAAATATGTGTCGTGTCTTCGTTGTGTATTAATGCGACATTTGGAACCCAAGCTCTCATCCCAAAGACTCAAACTTAAATTTCCTTCCTTACCTGGTAAGGCTCAGAATACCATTCTCAGAATCAAAATTAAAAGAAAGCAAAAATCAATTGGAATAATGAGAATTCTTTGGATTATGGAATCGAATTCAATTCTAGAACAAATACAGAACTTGTGAAGTGTTACTCCTGGCGGTACGTGAAAAGCAACTCCCTTCCATGACTAGAATGTTTATCCGTATCCTCTGTGCTACTATTATGTGTGTGTCATGGTGAAAGTTGGACTCGAGTCAGTGCTCTTTCCTCTGTTAGTTATTAAAATATATAGCGTGATAGATCGAGATAGAAGTGAGCTGAGCAACCTAATTCGTTGTTCTCTATTCATTGTACATAATAGATAGTAAATACCAATTTCACGGTTTCTATAGACTAGGACAGGACTCGATGAGGTTCTTGAGTGCACTCTTGCATCCTTGCTTCAAACCAAAGATTATTGTCTAGGGCGAGCAAGGCGGGTGGATGAACGCCTTCTTATTCTACCAGTACGGAGCGCGCCTCCTACGCGGAGTCCTTAAGGTAAGTAACACTGAGCGTGCGATGTGTGTGTGCGTCCACACAAATGTGAGAAGGCCATATTCCCCTACTGGAAGAGGGAGGCTACTGTGGAGGACGCGATGGCGGAAGAAAGTTCTCTTATCCTGCTACCGACCCATGCAGCCGTTCTCACGCGCGCAGCAGCGCCATTCGTTGTTTTGCCTTCGGCTTTTCGCGAGTCGACAAGCATTTTAGCGTGAACATGTTAAGCACCCTCCATCCGACCCTAGCAAAATATGTAATAGGAATTGGTTGCCCTCCTATTCGCTCATACGACTCCCACTATGTAATAGAAATGGTTTCAAAGGATTTTCTGGTCCAAATTTTGTCGATTCAGTGCGTAAATATTCGTTAGCTTCTTCGTACAGTAACTTCATACCTTTACTTAGTAAGTTAATGCTCTAATTTATAGCGGGTGTACGAGTTATTCATATTTGTTATGATTTTGTGGAGTTTTCAATCATTTTGGTTTGCTTTCAAAACGCTCTTTGCAACAGAAATTCTCTACTGAGAGCGGAAAGTCTACGATTTATGGACTAAAAGATACCTCTTCACTCGCATTTGTAGTTTTAAAAGTGACCTAAATAATTATCTTTGTATATCATGGATAAAGTTCAGTGACACGATTATCCTATTGCTTTAGGTGCGGTAGTTTATTTAATGCACCGCGGTAAATTCGCACCCTGTCCTTATAAAATGAAATTCACTGCAATTACTCACACAAGATGAATTGAAATCGCTGGTGAACACTTCTTGCCCCTCAGAAATCCTCATACCTGGGAATGATAGAGTACCCACTCATATTTTTCAAGTTTACTAAAAATTGGTGTTTAATTTCCATATGAGTATAACGAGGTTGGTTTGTTACTTTGTAACCTAGAGGTGTGTTAGTTGTGATGTGATGACAGTGCTACAGTGCCTGTCTATACGTTACATGCGTTTACGACCGACGATGAGACCAGATGTCTTTACCAGGATGCCGAGTTCATCATTATGTTCAACCTGCCTACTCCGTTACAAAAACCACTTTCAATCACTGTACCATTTGAACTTTCATTCTTCTCAACCCAACCCAAATCTATTCAGCTAAAGAAATTATCCTTAGTCACGCCCAGATATTCCTCAGGTAAGAAGAGAGTGAATGATCTCTTGCACCTGTGGGGCCGAATCTCATTTCCAATTTTGACTGGAATAGGTCTCGGCTCAGACTACGAGTTGGTGATCACCTGAACAATATGAGGGAATAAATCTGTTTTTGGCTCTCGACAATACAAGCGAATTTCAAACTTGTTTTGCTTATGTTCAGAAAACTAAACTTCGTTGAGGGGCCAGGGTTTTTTGCCACCAGCGTTTGTATTCCGACCCAACTTGTTCTCAAAGTGTTCCTAAGAGCTGTGTGTGATGTAGTTTGCTTATATGTTACTCAGTCTACACTTGTGGGACTCTACTTACATTATGTTAAGCCTGTCAAGCTACTGTATGATGACTCGAACTTCCTATGTAGTCCTATCTGTTTAATTTTCTCTTTTCGTGTTCTTTCTGTACGTTGACTTTTCCTATCAGTCGTTTGCGTAAATACGTCATGAATAACGCTGCCCTTGCGCTTCTATCAACAGATACAGAAAAATCTGTCGCTTATTAAAACGATTTAGACAATTTTTTTCTGGGTCTCCTCTTCCTCTAAAGTGAGTCTAAACTTTAACTTAGCAACAGATTTTCAAGCTTGCATATCGTTGGTGGCTTATCTTGGCATCATTTTAGTTATCCTTATTGAAACCTTGCTTTAAGGATACGTAGAGTTAAAGAAATGCTATTCAGAAATACCTTGATGGAAAAAATCCCGTAAACCAAATTGTTATTTTTTCCAATGCGATCGATCAAATACGAAAATTTTGTGCATCAATTATTCACTACCGAAAAAAATGAGTGCAGAAAACGAATGGTATGTAATTGTACGATGTATAACTAATAGATAGTGGCGTATATTGTGAGACATTGCGGGATCGCATTAGATGTACTGAAACCTTTACACTGAGATAGCACTGGTCCACGACTCATATTACAGCACTACAGAGACACAAATAGCTATATTTCTTCTCAATTTCTAGCTATTGTTTTTGAAGACTGGCGACCTGTGAGAAAGATTTCTCATGACTGGTTGACCGAGTCGTAGCGCTACCTTTCGAGCAGTGCTATTGGTTGATGAGGGGGCCACGTTCCATGTATCTTCCTTCGGACACATCTCAACGTTTCATGTTCGTTTGCATACCGACCTACACTTATACTCCACCATGCTTCAGCAGATCCACTCAGTTGACACACCCAACACACCGTGCATTTCAGCCTAGCTCTAGTCGCTTAAAAGGTGCGCCTGATCCAGTGAGACCGCGCAGTTGTGTCAGGTTACCCACTTACCTTTTCGAGAACTAAGCAACAACTTCGAGTATCGTTAGGAAGAATTTAGCATTGCTTTTGTAAAAACATTTATCCTAAACTAAATTAAACCAGTCTTAATCCCCTTAAAATGCAGGAAAGCATCTTTACCTTTAAATTGATCAATGTACATTTATTAATGAAGTCCATCTAGACTTCCTCGCACGTCAGCTTGCTGTAGCCCTAAAATTGCATGAACCATTCAATTAACTCTCTTTTACTTTCATTAATGTTTCAATGCATGAGAGTGAGGGAATCGATTTTATTTAGGTCGAAACTACAGCAACATTTTCTCGGGCTGCATTTATATTTCTCTGACTAGCTAGTCCTTTCCTTAAGAACCGGGTTTGCCCCATTCAGCAGGTTCTAGGACCTCTATAATTCAGTGCATCTTTAGACTTACGACCATCGTTCTGATTTTGCCTGACAATGATTGAAGATGGGCCTTACAAAAATTGAGATAAAGTAGAAATAGCTGACTGAATATAGGGGAAATTGCCGTTCGATAAGCAGTTACCTTGAGGTCTCACTCCGGTAATTCCATAGAATCCGTTCGTTATCTGAACTTACTCGCCTGTGAATATAGCGGTATTTATATTCGATATTTAATTACAAATGCGTATGCGTGTCTTAAATCCGAGTGTATTGACCATATTCTACATAGAATCATCATCATTTATTTTGTTCAATTGAACATATGAACGTATGTGTCGTGGTCCTGTTTTTTTATCGAAAAAGTTCTTGTGTATCTATCAAATATTTTATTATTTCCCTGTTATCGTGAAATGTGGATAACTATTCGAAGATGTAATGTATACTATAAGAAAGTTGATTAGAATTATTGATTGTTGAAATAGAGTTTTATTATCCCTTCTAAATCTTACTGTGGACCTTCCACAGTACAATAGTTCGAAACATGCACATGGTATGCGGTGACGCACATGGATCCCGTCCTTGATGGACCTGGAGAACAGATGTACGTCAGTGACAGACCACCATATGAGAAGGTCAGGCTACAGTCACGCAGAGACTGAGGCACAGCAGGTAACAGTACAAGCTCCATTCGGGTACCCCACAACTCGATTACAACGCTCCCTTTTCCATACGCGACTGATTGACTCCATTAAACAGGCGTTTACAGGCGTTTTACTACATCCTCTCGTACTTGAACTCGTATTTAGCCCTTTACCATCAATATGGGTTTTTAAATTCATTTTGTGAGGATGATGCTAGTTTTTCATTGCAAGCTAAGTGCTGCTTTGTTGCGTGTATGTATATATACATATGTATAAGAACAAAAGTTGATTGACTCTAAGGTTCCATGGTGACAGGAAATTTAATTTCAAATTTCTTCTGAAATTTATATTAGTCAAAGCACCGATCTTTCGAACAACGTCTCGCTGGTCGTAATTTTGCTTGCCCTAGATGAACACCACAGTGACGTTGCTCGAAAGCTCAGTAATTTATTCTGCGACTTACATTAATCAAATTGCTGAGCTTTCGAGCAATGTCACTCTGGTGTTCATCAAGGGCAAGCGAAATATATATATGTACATAATAGTACGTCGAGTTGTTCATACAAAGGCAAATGCTGCCTTATCTCCAAAATGATCTACTTGGTAAAAACTCGAGGCGAATTTTATGTGGCAACCTCAAAATATAATTGACAGAGCCAGGAAGCTTAGAACGTTTCGCTTATTTTTAAATGACTGGTGTGGCCATTTTATGATGGTTTTTTACGCATCGTTGAAAACCTAAATATCAAAAAATGTTCGTTTATAAACTCAAAACCAGGCATATAACAAATTCTCGCTCGTTCTACGCAAATAATTTCTTGCCAACGTTAGGCTTAGGAGTTCTCAGATCGCTTTTCCCTTTTTTTAAATTTAATTTTGAACCAGACATTTACAACACTCTCATACTCGTATTAATTGCCTCAAGTGAGACACTTTAGGTATCATCCTTGCATCTTGTAAACATAATTCTTACGTTGATAATTTAAGAAATACTTAAATCGATTAATATGAAATGTAAACATTGTAACTAATTAACTAGGAAATTCATAATATGAACAATAAAATATCAGTTCGTACAACACTTTCAACCTCCGAGGAATAATAGACTTATTTCCCAACTAGTTCAATTTCGGTATCGTTTCAGAGAAATGTCGTTGCCCATCTTAATTACTGCATCCCACAACCCATCGTCCCTTCGTCGTGTGCAAATGAGAGCTCCAGTTATCTCTTCTTTATTAATTCTAGCTATCTTAACTGAGGTTTAAAAGAGCGAAGTGATGAATCGACTTATCGCTTTCTTTTCCAGTTTATGACCTTCCCTTCAATTTATACAAACATCAGACTTACTATCTGGCAACAGTTGTCGACGTTGAACTTTGCTGCTGCAACCATTCACAGACTATAACGTAATGAAGAAATTACTTTACGAACTCGTAGCCCTAGCAAAACAAGTAATCCTAAACCATAATGTAGAGATAAAAATATAGTGAGGTAGAGGCTTCTGCAATAGGGCACAAAAACATATTAGGAGACGCAAAAGTACAAACATTCTTAAAGCACCTTCCTCTAAACTTAGGCTGTAGGGTTAGTATCAGCTCACGAACTCGCTAGAGGTCTGACGCGTGCCTGAGGTTTGCTGCAACCAAGAATGTCATAGCCAGTCGTGATGAAGAGGCCGTCGAATCCCCAATGAACCATCGGGCCAATTCCATGTCGTCCCCTCGAAGACTGCCAACAAAATTCAAGTATTCCTTCAACCCTGGAGCCCAGTCAGATCGCATCCTGATCTAATAAAAATTGTTAAGACATATTCGGTAAACTTGATTTCTTAAGCACCTTGAATAACGAAAGTCAATTCATTATATTTATAGTCGAATTTATTAACTAAGTGCTCTCACGAAATAAACTCATAATTATGAGAACATGAGTTCAATAAAATGCCCGGCTTAGTGTTGAATTGATAACTTCGCACATGATAGCCGAGACTGTCAGGGTCGCAGCAGGGGAGCATCTGGTCCGGATAATTGACTCAGGTGTTACGAGAACATCAGGTACAGTAAACCATAGGGACGGCAGCTGGGGAGAAGTTACTCGAGCAGGGCAGTAGTCGGAAAGAGCTGCTGCAACACGCAGTGTTTCCTTTTAGCTGGAGGTGTCCAGCGTGAGAATATAAATGCGAGAGTGAGTTCTTGGGGTGCTAAATGAGGTTATCTCATTCAGTTTGGCACATGATGTGAAACGTGAAATGTGTGTACTGCTAGGGTTGCAGTTCTCTTGTGTAGTTAGCAAGTACGCCAAGATGTTGGTAAGCATGTGGAATATTAAAAATCTTGAAGAGCGAGAACTTGTGCTGCTGTGATTTGAATTTCAGGGTTTGGTTTCGTTGTGTTAGTTTTAACAACGCCCAGTGTAAGTGGGGGCTATAGGCCTCCTTGTCCAGCAGCAGGTGGCTCTACGAAATGAAGTGCAAGAAAAACATAATATTTCCTGTAAAGTTACATGATCTATTATACATAACAGAGTCATGCTACTCGCAGTTTTAGAAAACCCTGTGATTATCTGTAAAAATGTTAACTCCGGAACAAAACTTCGATTTAAACTGACAACACATACGAGTCAGTTGCAGGTGCATCTGAACTAAGATACATAAGTTCCATATAATGAGATTTTGTATCTTAACTAGACATTTAATGCGTCTCCAATTTATAGTCTTGTGTCTATGTAGTATTTTCCTTAGAAAAGAAATTACTAACGAGTTAGGTACGATCCTTGGCCCTGGGCTAAATGCGTGAGAACATCTAACAGGGAAACTCGCGCCCCGATCCCTTCCCGCTAAAGTGCGCTTTTACTCCAAGCCCAAAAGCTACACAGGACAGTGCGACATCAAGATCTTTAGACTGCGTCAGGATATAATGTTCTTAATAATCAGGCGGGAATCCGATTCGCGAATTCCTGAATGTTTCACTGCGACTTAGCCTCCTACCAGATGTGTCAAGGCGGCTTTGTTTTGACTTCCTCCTAAATTTCCATTGTGACTCTTCTTCCTGACTCGCTTCGCAGCTCTCCATGCAATATTCTCTGGCGTCTGCAACATTTCTACGCTCCAGAATCTCACACTAATGATGCTTAGAGCTGATCCGACTTCGACTTGAGTGTACCAATCAGAAACTAAGGTAAACTAAAGAAACGCTTCATCGGGTTGGCTAATTAAAAATTTAGCAGCTTATGAAGTGTAATAAATTTTTATCTGAAATAATAACCACTTGGATTCTCGTCACATTTAAAGATTACGTAATGACATTATCACAGGAAATTAAAATACTTCATTGAGGCGCGAGATATAGGGGCGAAAAAGCTAATCATGAAACTATTCAGAGAACGTTCATTTACATCTAACGAATGAACTATTTTCCCTCGAGGGTTACTTTCAGATAATGTTTTAGAGATCTTAAATAGAAGATGCGAAGGCCCCATTGCTCTTGGAGCACATGAACATTGCACCTGACCCCGATACGTGACACTGACGGGCCTCAACTATGAACAAAAGCCGCTCGTGTTCTCGTCTAGGTTTGCGGGCGACCGTCGAGGTTGAGCTCTTGACTTGCGCCCGCAGCACACGTGGCAAAAATAATTTACCTGAAAAAGTCATCTAAAGACACCGTTTGCTGCTCTTCGGAATTATAATGCGCAATAGTTTTAGCACAGGTGAAATTCATTCTGATTAGCTGCCTTACTATTATACTTCCACAATGAGTGACGTTTATGAGGAATAGTAGGCGTGCTAATTTTTCAATGTAAGTGATATTCGTTTCATTTAGCGTGCAACTTTAGTTTTACTCTCTATGCACGCTAGATGTACCGTGCAGGATACACAGTAAGTTAGCACAAGTTTCTCTGGACGTGGCAATCGTTACGATATCTGATCACGCGAAATGATTTCAACGAACAAAATACGACTTGTGAATTATTTATACCAAGGCAGGAATCGATGATGTTTTAGTTTTTATCATCAATGCTTGATTCTTGTGTTATTGCCAAGCAAAGATTCAGGGTTTTTGAAAACTAAGAAGTCTCCAAATGGTTCAGGTAGCTCATTTCTCTATAGTTGATTCGACTGGATGCTAATTTTTCAATTTTTTGTGCAAAATCAGCGATATGTGAATTACTTTCCGAATTAAGATCAATGCTGAGCCCTCTTTTCTTTGCTAGATTTTGCCAAAAAAAAATTGCCTGTAAAACTTCTTGAAATTAATCAGAAAAGGTCACCTCTTCAATCCGTTGTCTCATTTTGGCGGTCGTTCTATAGTTAGATTTTCTAGAATGCAAATCACTTCGATGAATGATTAAGAAAATTTTAAAATATTCAATAAATAGCATCTGTGTTTCATCACTCTAAGTCTCGATGGAATATTTTGACCAATGTGGACAACCGGGTTCACGAAGAAATAATTCACAAATTTGTTAGTTTAAAATATTAGTATTTAGGTCACTGTATTTCTGCTAGTTGGTTCACTTGACGGTTTGCCGCCTAAAGTACACTTTCAAACTGAAGGAAGTTCAGCAAGACCTGAGAAGAGAAAGTCTCTTCGGCAATTGCAGACAAAATGAGGTGGGTGCCTGTTCATGCCCACGACTCCAAGGCCGTTGCCCAAGCCGCATTCGGGTCGCAAGACTGGTAGCAAACTTTTAGAATCACTTTAGTTCTTTGTGCTGACCATTGAATGCAGCGTCGGTCGTCATAAAACAGACCCCAGAACACGGCCTTCAGGTGTTTCCGAGGCGGTGCTTCGTTTCAGGAACACCTGAAGCGGAAAACAGTGGGCCAACGGTAAACTCATCTGGAATTTGGGGGCAATAAACTTCGGTTTTCATTCACAAGGTCCATTGCACGTGCCAGAATTGACGTGCAGTCACCCTTTTCAGATGTGGTATTCATTCTTGCGTGAGCAGAATGTTGAGAGCCCCATCATTAGTGGAGGGTGGTCGTCCTTGGCCCACTTTGATGAGTGCAGAAATCATGCTGCAGCGGTGCCCTAAATAAACACTACAGGCAACACCAGAGAGTTGGACTCTGGACGTGATCGACGAAACGTTCGACACTTTATCAATCTGCCAACTGAAAAATTATATGTTTTTCATTTCCTGTTACAACGTGAGAATCCAAAGTATTGCAAAAAATATGCGTTTTAGGGCTTGTGACGAGAGAAACAATTATCGTATCGTACAAATATTTTGTCATCAACTTCACAAAGCGAATACCTGCACATTGAAATAATTGCTGCACATATACGCCCAATCAAAGAATTACTTTTCAGGCAGCGCATTTTTTCAGTGAAACAATTCTGTGTAATTATTGATATTGAATTCTTGTCCTCGTTTCTCTCACATGAGTTAGGGTTTGGTATTCCTCTTGCAGTGCGAGTGTGAGTTTTGTTACTGCACTTGGTAAAATATCATTGTTTGACACACTGCTCAGCCTTGTTTGCTCTGTCAGTTCATTCATCAAACTTAAAAAATTAGCAAACCCTTCTCATTAGTTTCTCAAAGGCTCGTCATTTTGACTGAAGAATAATAGAGTACTTAGATCTGCGTGACTTAGTTATCGAATTGCCGATATTTTTGGCAAAAATTAAGAGCGGGAGATGGAAGAATATGCAGCAATATCCACGACCATCTAGCTCCTGATTGTGAAAATGAGGTTTGCTTTCGTATGTGTCGGAACAGAAATTCCCAGTGAAAGAACCAGAAAATTCCCAGGGCCACCACCAGGAAATCTCCATGTTTACACACATTTTTGTGTGATACGACCGAGCCCAATTGACAAAATATTGATACAAAATTAATATTTTTTCGTAATTTTGAATCACTAATACTTATAAAAGTTGGTGCTATAACTTGTATGTGCTTAAAATCCATTAATTTCAATTGATTTTTCGGTTTGATTCAATGTATCATGAGCTAGGTAATACTTTGTCACAACCTGAACACCGCTGAGCTCCAGTTTTGCGGTGCTTCATCTGCCAGCAGCATTTTTTTTGACATAACCATTTGCTGGGCAATAAATTTCCGAGCGGTGATGCAGAGAACCCATTAATCTCATCGGATTTTTTACAGTTCCGGTTGTTGTAAAGTTAGACCCATTAATGATAACAAGGACCGCCCCTCAGAGAGGGCTGCACGTGCACCTTGCATGGCTTGAACAGACGAGGCAACGAGGTTTCGAGGCCGAGTGCTTTAAAGTAATCCTATTTCATTCATTAATTGTTAAGAGGTCACCACAGAATAGAGTGTTCATGTATTCTGATGTTTATTCTAAGTGATTCTTAGGCGACTCGCTCCATATTATAGCTTCCTCCATAAGTGAAATGGGCTTTCGGGTTTTTAAACTGTTTACCTCACAAGGTCCAACACCTGTAATTGCAACGCCAGTAATTTGTGCCGTTTGTTTCATTGCGTCATAACTTCAGATGTCAACATCTTGAGGCCTGCACCATGTAGTTAGCACCTGCTGCTCAATTTGGTGCCAAAATGATCACATCGGCCCCTGCATCATAGTAACGGTGTATTTTAAGGTCTGCCTTCCAAATTCAGATTGAAGTTTATTTCAATTTATTACATTATTTAGTTGCTGCTTCCACCCCCATTGTCACTGCGTGAGTCATTGACGTTACTTTCGATAACGCCTGAGACTCGGAGTAGTCTTTTAATACCTTTTCCACGATCAGTCCATGTCAGAAGACAATATCGGAAGACATTCAAACATGGACATCGAATGCAAACTTGACTCCAGAATAGACAGTCCCTTGACTTCCGACTTCACTCCAAAATAGAGAGTAAAGTTTGCATTCGTTGCCCATATTTGAATGTCTTCCGGACTGTCTTCAGAGAATGACTGATCGGGCGACAATCCCTTCAGCAGACATCACTCGATCTGAGTGCTGCGGCTTCCACGCTGCCGAAGTATCAAATTTTTACGCGTATTTTGTTGTCTAAGTTTGATTGGTCACTTCGCTTGCAAGGTCTACGCGCCAAATCGACTCATTGAACGCGGAAGATGGCGGTTCTGAGGCATTGCAGGGCTGAACTTGTAATCAAAATCTTCTTAGTTAACTTAAATGCTCAAAATGGTTATTAAATTTTCGGTGCAAAATCACTGCAATACCCCAGCCAATTTTTCAAGCCCGCATAATATTTTTCCCTTCTACTAGACATCATTGGTTTCGCTACAGCTTTGAGTATTGATAGTCTTATTTGTTTTAATTGTACATGGAAAAAGTGAGGGCAAAATTTATCACGGTGGTTTCATGAGCACACTCGCGCATGTTCCTTTAACGATTAGCGTAGAATAATTTCATGGGACGATTTTATTCCCAGTGGCCTGAACATAATCTCTTTCATCAGATTTCCAGAATCAATATGAGAATTTTATTCTTCGAGCAGCTGGAAGTTAAATCTAGTGCACCTGTTGCTTTGTCAGGAGCAATTTTGTTGTTGTAGTGAAGAAATTTTACGGTATCATTGCTACGGCTTTGACTGCACGGACATCGTTCGAGCTGTGCCACAGCTCCAGTCATGACCCTCGGCTGGACCCTGGAGCTGGTGAGGAGAATAGTCTGACCGTGACTCTGCTCGTCCTGAGGTGGAGTGAAGGCACTACAACATCTGTGAACAGCAAACTGCCGAAATTTCATTTCCTGTTCTTGAACAATAACGGAGCAAGTGACTTGAGCTACTAGCCGTAATTCCCATGTGAAGTACGTGCGCTAGAGAATCTGAGCATCATATTCGACTTTAAGCCGTCTTTACTATCGGTCGTGTGTTACTGAAAGACGTCATACAGCAGCCAACAGAACAGCTGAACTGAGTGTACAACTAACGCAGCTGACGTCCACGTAGCCTCCGAACGATGAAAAGAACAACTGTCAGCCGCATACGCACCCAAAAGCCATGAAATTATACAGACAATGGCGCTATACAGGGTGGTGATCTCAGAGCTTAAAGAGACGGCTCAACTTCGAACTGTAGATAAGTCCTGTTCTTAGAGCTGTGAATGAGTCCTGTACTTAAAAGCTGTAAATAAGTTTGGTACTTAGAGCTGTAAATGAGGGCTGGACTAACAGCTCCAGAGCAGTGCAAGACACCCAATATGCGTTGAATTTGAACTGTTATAAAGTGTAGCACACGCGACTACACGACATACAGCTGCAGTGAGACACACGGCACACAGCTGCAGTGAGACACACGGCACACCGCTGCAGTGAGACACACGACCCACAGCTGCGGCAAAAGAGCTGCGACATGAAGATGCTCACCGAGATAGAAGACCTCGCCCACTACATGAACCTTCCCGTAGAAGGATTCATTGCCATAATTGCAGGTTGGTCCCACAGCAGCTGAACATTTCCATGATCCATCAAACACAAAATCAGAATGCATTCGTGAATGATGTTACCGAGGAAAGTTGTCTAACCTTTTCACAATCACAACTTGATATTATAATGAATTTTGTTCGCTTAACGAACTTAAAAAAATCTGTTTCATGAGAATGGGTTTTTTAATCAATTATATGTTTTAATTTTACCTATGTTGTGCTAGCTTTTCAAATACTTTTCCCGTAAGACAAAAGCGTGTTTTTATAATTAAGGCATTTTTCAAATAATATTTATTTTGTGGGCCCGTGAGGGAGCTCAGCGCTGCACAGAAGCACCCAGCGTACTGACGTCATCCTTTTAATGAATACGAAAGCTAAATTGATCGATGGAAAATTTAAGATTTTTCTAGCATTCCAATTTTCTTCTTATCAAAAGCAGAAAATATTGTAACCTAGGTGGATGTAGTGTCATGTTCATGGGGAACAAATTCAAGTAAAATGTTAGATTTTCGAGACAGAGTGAATAATTTCAACATGAATTTAATTGAATCCCATACGATGTTTCTTCAGTGCCTATACACTGAATTTCAGCGGCATTAATAAGTTTTAATTAACCGCTCAGACACCCCTCATTCGCTCTCAGCGACTACCAGGGGTATACCTGAAGGGAGACAATTAGACGTCCATCTCACCCAGAAGTTCTATTTTTGTATCAAGAATTAATTAAATGATGGCGCAGGTGTTGGGCTGCTGCTGCTAGTACTCCTAATCTGCTGCTGCACGCGGGGCTGCAGGAGGTGCAGGAAGAGACGCAAAAAGAAAAAAGGACCGGATACGAAGTCGCTGCAGAAGCTCAGTGCGGAGGCAAAACTCAGGGTAAGATTTGCAGATGTTAGTTGCTTGAAATTCATAATACGTCGCCTAATGTACTTTATGCTAGATTGGCAGATGGTAATTACTCATATGACAGGGACGTTCATTCAGAAAGATCAACTCTGAATTTCGTCAGTGTAAACAGAAATATTTTGCTCCCGTAATTGTAGGCAATAAATACGACCTGACACTCCAGTCCAAGCTGCGGTGGGACAGGGGGTACAAAAGTTGTACTCGCGCACCTGACGAAATTTCCTGTATTCCAATACTTTTGTTGTATTATGTACCACCACAGCACCCCTTTTCTTTACACGGGGATGGGGGACATGGCAGTTCACACGTACTGCGTACATTTAAACAAAATATTCTCCAGCCAGAATATCCGCATCAGTTGGCTAGGAGCGCTCGGGAGAGCGTCCCAAATCCCAAATGTGGCTCTAATATCTAAAGTTTGAAGCAAAGCTGCTTTTTTATTTCTTTTTTAAATATCATATATCCGTTTGAATCAACCTTATTGAAGATTATACCATTACTATTTACGATTCTTTGCGAGTGCGAAAGGACTCACGACAGCTCTGCGCTATTCCGAGCGGACCTCGCCCTGCACTACTTTTCCAACTTCAGAACAAAAATGAAAAATCCGTGAAAGACGAAGAGTTTGTACAACATATGAACGTACGTAAGTGCTATGATTCTCAGGGGTTCTGTAATTGCTGGAGCAGTAAAACTTGATCTTGTGCTCATCATTTGCCGCAACGATCAGCAGATTTGCACCAACTAACTGCACTTTTGGGATATTTGTTGTCCTACAAGTCGCTGCCTTCAAATCAGTCGTCGTATATGTCACTGTTTTCAAATAAGTCCTCGTATAAGTCGATGCCTTCAAATTCATTTTGTTCTCTGGTATACAGCTCCTGTCACAAGCGGTTCACACAGCTGCATAGCCAACGTTTCATCGCAGCTGTTGCATGTAACTGATGTTTCAAGTGCACCGGCTGTTTTTCAGTCTATTGAAAAACATACAATGCATTTATTCCTATTTCAAATGACCCCGCATTTACGTTGTGTAGTTTCAGCACGTTTCAATTTCAGTTGTAGCTCAGGTCGTTTACTTCTAGAGGTAATATCTGTGTATTTCACGTTTGTAAAATTTGATCAACTTTTGTCTCACAGTAGTGCCAAACGATGTAGTGTTCGCAAGTATCGCAAGTGCTAGTAGCTTCATCAGTGTCTGTAGCAGTCGTGTAGCAGTGGCTGCAGCAGTCGTGTAGCAGTGGCTGCAGCAGTCGTGTAGCAGTGGCTGCAGCAGTCGTGTAGCAGTGGCTGCAGCAGTCGTGTGGCAGTGGCTGCAGCAGTCGTGTGGCAGTGGCTGCAGTAGTCGTGTTGCAGTGGCTGCAGCAGTGGCTGTAGCTGGAGTTGGCGCACACCACGGACAGGCCCACACTGTGACAGAAGCTATGCCTTACCACAAGCTGCTTCAAAGCGGACGGACCTGAACAGTTGAACAAACAACGCTGCCCTGCAGCTGCCAACATCTACATTCATTTCTTCACTCCCATCCACACTCAGGCCAACTCCAATTTCGTGGGGGTGAGGGGTTGCGAAGGGAAACATGCATGCCTATCGCAGAAGCAAATTCTGCTTTAATTTATTTCAGTCTCAGTGCGAAACTCCCATTTGCGTATTAGAGAAGGTCTCGCCAGCTACGGAACGTCGAAATGCACAAACGAATACATACGATTTTTATGTTTTTGAAGTTGATTGTTGAGACTAAAACTGCACTATTATACACTCTCGTGTTTTTTAAAGTCTGAGGTTTCATTATCTACATTGATATATCTAGTGAACTGGAATTTGTACATGCGTCAGCATCACTGATTCCTGAAGCTTCAATTTCCATTTTCTGAGCAAATCAGTTCAATTTTTACGACCATTTCAATTTTCAATGTCAATGGAACCATTACTACAAAACTCACTGCACTTCCAGCAAGTACATTTGATTATGAATCTGATGAATACCACTAAGATCGACACAAGCTACGGACATATTTTAGATTATTTAAAATATTTAAATGCACGCACTGCCTTCTTAACATTACCCAATTTCTACGCGCGACGCTATCGTGATTGCAGGAAGAGGTTCAACGCATTATTTCGAGGTTGCGGTCTTAATGCATGTTCCTTCTTGAAATAATTGAAGAACAATGGATGCTTGTTGTTCGAGTAGTTTATGCTTCATGGGGTGGTTATGATGTCAAGTGTCCATGAGGCTGAGAGCTATACTGAACGTGTTCAGGTCAGCTTACAAGTTATTGACGCTATGACCCCCAATTTATTTGTATGTGAACGAAATACTGAATCAACAGTAGTCCTTACTGTATGAACTTGGGTGCATGCTCACCCTAGTTGTGAACGGAATAATAAGTTTTCAGGACAAAACTTTATTAATTTTAATATCTTTGAAGAATTGCATTGATCCTTATTGGGTTAGGATGCTTAGAGGCAGATTCGTTAGATGAATAGTAGACCAAGACGCTTGCGTCTCAAGCATTGCTGCGCCTGCCGCACTCCCAACTGAAGTGGTTACCCCGCTGTGGTGGTGTTGTGTGTTGCCCCGCTGTGGTGGTGTTGTGTGTTGCCCCGCTGTGGTGGTGTAGTAACTGATTGCCCTACTGTGGAGCACAGGCCGAATTGGAGGAGCAGGCGCAGGCAGAACTGGAGGAGGAGCGGATGGAGGCGGCCGCAGCTAAGGCTATGCAGAACTACCTCGGGCGCATACTGTACCGGGTGAGTGTTCCTGCAACACATCCTGCAGCGGGTGAGTGTTCCTGCAACACATCCTGCACCGAGTGTGCCTTGGACCCATCGTGTATTGTTAAAGCTATGCTGATATACCTAGCGCTCAGCCTGTGCTGGCTGAATGGCACTCCTGGGACGCATCCTGTAGCGGGTGAGCGGTGAGGCAACGATAATTTCAAGTATGTTTCACTAAAATCGGTCAAAATAAACAAGAATTTGTGGTTGTTCACTCAGGCTGATGAGACTTAGTTTTGTCTGCCCCACTCCTTGCTGTGAGACCCCGTCGTATGAGCTAATATTTTATCTTCTGGACTCCAGCTGGATTACGATTTCGAGTCGTCGTCCCTGCACGTGACGGTCATCAAGGGCGAGCAGCTGGCGGCCCTCGACGCCAGGGGGACGTCAGACCCGTACGTCAAGGTGGGGGCTACAGCAGCGTATAAGTGGTTAATTTGGTTAATTTGGTACAAGGTTAATTTGCTGCATGCATAGTGTCATTTTCTGCAACGTATAATTTAATTTGCTGTAATGCATAATGTAATTTGCTGCAATATATAATATAATTTACTGATACGAGATTGAACTCACAAGCAGGAGAGTATTACGATAATTCCCTTTCTGCAAATGGCCTCATTAATGGCGTCATTAATGCAGGTAACAAGACAATATATGTCCGGTTTGATATTTCTCAACTATTACGTTATCTGAGTACTCATTTGACCAATTAGTTTTTCTCGCAGGTGTACTTCTTGCCAGATAAGAAGAAAAAACACGAAACTAAAGTTCAAAAAAGGACTTTGAATCCAGTCTTCAACGAAACTTTCACATACAAGGTAATTTTCTTGACACCCAATATGAGTCAAACAAGTGTTCCTCTCCTGGCCCGGACCCACACCGATGTATAATCGTCCTTATTTTGAACCAGAGAGAATAAGGTCTTCCAACTTTGTAATGGACAGTCTAAAATAATTTTGAAGCCGGAATGAGCATTTCTGTTGCCGTGATGTTTTTATTCCAATTAGATCATCAAGATTTTCGTGCAATCTTTAAGCATACGAAATGCCAGTTTTTATGCGGTTGAGGACTGTGCTCGTAAGCCAGGCGTTGCGGCAAACTGATCGGCCTTGTGCGACTTTTGGGTAACCTGAGAACATAATTGCAAAGTTTGCTCATAATTTTCATTAGCTTGTATTCTTAATTACAAGTTTACTCGTGATCTTGGTGAGCTAGTACTTTTAATTGCAGGTCTATTAATCAACTAGCTGTCAGACGTCATTCCCTGTGACACTAAAACAAGGAAAATACAGGGTAGTCATTCCCTCTCTCTACCCTTCCCACCTCTCTAATTAGTATAGTAACCACTTTCAATTCAATGAGACCCGGAAAAAGGATTCAATTTAGTAGCAAAATAGGTAAAATTTGACAAATATGCCTACATAAAAAAAAAACATAAGTTGTAAAGGTGGCATCTAGACATATCATCCTCAACTTCCTACAGCCCTATGCATGTACCATGAAAATAGTATAGCATTTTTTCTTGGTGGCACGCATGAGGGAAATACAGCAGGGTATCAAAGGGTCAGAATTGTTAGGGTCTTGATAACTGGGATCACCAGCACCTCGCCCACGTGACACAACCAATGTGGGCTCAGTGAGGCAGTACAAAAACACTGCCTGACGTGGGTAGACGGACCCAGATTTCTGGTGCACCCTGTTACAATGATGCGCGTGTCAAACCGTAGGGCATAGCTTTGTGATACCACGAAAGTGGTACAGCAGGGAAATTTAGAATCATATTAGACCAAAACCTAGAAACTTTCTTATCCAAATAATGATCAAATACTTTAAAATATTAATTTCCCTTGTGTGTGACCTATTGAGAGCCATAACTAAAACAATAGTAATTGCACGAGAAATTGGGTTTCTAATGATACTTGTAAAGTATGTTCTAAATGTATTTAGTTTCAATTTGTACGTATTTTTATGGTCACAAATGTTTATCAATGAGCTGATCATGAAAAAAAACATTTGTAATTTACCTCTCTTGGTAAATTGATTAATTAAAGAATTAAAAAACTATAAAACCTATCAATTTCGAATGAATGTGCACAATGAGTTTAGGTTACGATGATTCCAAAACTTCCTTATCCTATGAGAGTGTGAGTTAACCATACACTTGCTTCTATTTCCAACTTTCCTTGCCTCGTGATTCTAAGGAAACTTTTTTGGGGACAGGCGTCGTACGTTGAGCTCGTATCGAAGACTCTCATGTTCTGCGTGTACGACTACGACAGGCTGTCCAAGCACGACCTCATCGGCGAGGTTAAAATCCCTCTTTGCCTGGTGGACCTCGGCCAAACGGTCGAGGAGTGGAAAGACCTCGAAAAAATTGAAGTGGATCACAAGGCGGTGAGCAAAATCAAGGGTTCTAGATGATTGAGTTGTAGTAGTAGTAGTAGTGGTAATGATAGCAGCGCTTCAGTAACTCAGACCATGTCGCACCAAAAGAGTAGGGACCATTTAGTATGGATTTAGGAGAACAGGGAATCTATGCACAAGGAGTGTTCCCACATAAGATCCCCTGCGCATAGAAACCGCAAGTTTAGAAGGAAGAGGAAGAAAAGACAAATAAGAAATAGCAAAGAAGGAATGAAAACGGAAAGAAGCAAAGTGAGCGCGAAAAAGAGAAGTCCCGAAGGCCTTATTTCCTTATTTAAAGCTGAAGTTGCCTAGCAGTGCTTCCCTGGGAGCGCTAGTCCCCATAGCAAAGGATAGACAAACCTAAATAACTTACCCCTATTGCCTATGGCCTATCCTACGCCCTCTCAGGGCTCTAGATGATTGACTGTGTCATGTGGCAGTTAGGCGCAAGCGAAGTGGAAGAGCAGGTGATAGTTTAAGATGAAGTTGCTCATTCAGGCGGCGCGCTTAGTGTTTGAGCTTGAGGGAGTGCTTTGAGGAAGCCCAGGTTTGCTCTACCACACCTCATTTGTGCCTTTCATAGAAGGGAATGAACCCCACAACTGTAAACCCCACGACTGTGAACCCCACAACTGTAAACCCCACGACTGTAAACCCCACGACTGTAAACCCCACGACTGTGAACCCCACGACTGTGAACCCCACGACTGTGAACCCCACGACTGTGGACTCCACGACTGTGAACCCCATGACTGTGATTGTATCGTAGTGGTAAAAATTTTTAGAGTGGATCGTTTACATAGCCAGACATTATACTATGTATTCTATTGCTAAACATTAGAGAGAACCTTTGGCTATACAAAAAAAAATTATTTTGCATTATCCAATTCATAAGGCTGAGGAAATAGAAAAAACTATCATCAACTTAAGAGTCGTGTAATAACTTAAGATATTCTTAAGGTTACGAGTTTCCGAAGTAATTTAGGTATTCTACAAAAAACGACAGAGTGGTTCATCGCATTAGTTAGAAATACAGTGATTCCTTATCGAAGCGATAATAAGTTTACACTCGTACTAATGATAGTTCCTGATCCATCAGCTATATTTAGTACGAGGTAAACACCTGTTTTAATTGGTGTTAGATATAGACCAGCGTACTTAAGGACGATTTTTTGAACAGTATGGCCAGAAACTTGAAAAAACAGTAGAATGTCGGATTTTGGAACCCTGAAGGGCGTTTTAGGAACTCGTTTAAAAGAACAAAATACCTCGCCTGTATAGATTTAAAGATATCACAAAATTCTACTCTTGTATTTCGAGTTTTATGGACGTGAGGACTCGCCATAACACAGGGTGCAGCCAAATGATGTCACGCATTTGCTAGTTTAATAAAAATAACTTTTATTAGTTCCAACACGTTTTACCGTTGGGTTTTCAATGCCTTACAACTACTGGAGTGGTGAGAATTGTGTGGTTAAAACGTCCTTTTCCAAGGGAAGTACTCCCTGCTTTTGTGAAAATGCCTCAACGACTGAGCCGAGATTTGCCCCAGGGTCCTTTCGGTCACGAGGCCATCACGCTAGCAGCACGCCATGGAGCCCAGAGCGAAACATAATGAAGAGTGATTAAAAATATACTAACCTGAAGTAAAACAAAGAAAAATTATCGTACAAATGTATTAAGAAAGCAAAAATACTTCAAATTTGTTCATGCTTTCTTTCATTTTGCTTTTCTTACATCAACAAATGCGCCAGATTATTTTGCCGTACACTTAACTGTCAAAATTTTCTATGACATTTTACACTTCAGAAGTTGTGCGTCGAATCTTTTCTGAATTTGAGTTCCTCGTCTAATTCGTCACAGAACACTGGCAGGCAAACAGACTTAGGATAGGGCATATTTTGGCCCTAATACTAGGCGAGAGCTATCTTAGTTCTGTTCCTTGTCATGGGCTTTATTTAACAGATTTCATAGATCTCATGTCTATAATGGAACGTAAGCTGCGCCCCTGCCATACGCGGTTTCTCTGGTGCGTCACATTACGTGCGCCACGTTAAGGGAAACGAATTCAATGTGCCTCAGTTAATGCACAACTAAGCATCAGTTTTAGTAAGTGTGCCCAACTTGAAGCTTTACGACGGCGTTCTGCTTCAGCGTAAAGCCTGAGGAACGATTTTCCCCGATGCTTTATGAAAGAATTTCCCAAAGTAGGGGCCAGGTTGGAGAGGGTTATGTAACGAAGGGTGACGCTGGGGAAGGTCATGTCAGGGGGAGCTATCTTTCCGCTGGTCGTCCGCTGAGGAGCAGCTTGATGGCTGCAGCAAGTCTGCTGTAGACAATTAAGCTTGCTCTGTCCAGCCATTACTCAACCTTTGTGCGAAAAAGGCACACTCTCATTTCTATTATTTCTTCAGAATATTAATGATAATAAATAAAGTGTATCGATGGAACTAATCTAATGCTAATAGCAACTATCAAGGTCAATTCTAGGCTTGGATGTGAGACTGACACGGAGGGTGCACACTAGGCAGACCTGCAGTGGCGCAGGTGTTATGGCATGGTGCTCAGGCGTCACTGTGACGTCATCGCTACCATTATGCTCAGAAAAGAAAGAAAGAAAAAGAAAAATAGTTTATTCCAAACTTGGTCACATACAAGGTATATACTTTTTTATTTTTCAGTTAGTAAAATTACAGCCTTAAAATT
>VOMN01115296.1:0-15977 GCA_014899125.1 Orchestia grillus
TAAAATTAGTTGGAAATAGCTACTCTGGTCTCGGAAGCAATTTCGTTGTTGACCAGTGAATGAATTGTCAATGCTTCTTAATTAACTTCCAAATGAACATGAAGTACATATTGGACGTGATTGGCACCAAGTGTACCGCTTCTTCGTCATTTCTCCGACAGATGAAGATCGGAGAGAACCCATTCATTTTTTTAGATCGAAATGAATTTTACATTCTTATGTTCTGTGTGTTACATTGATACGTGTCCCTCTCGCAGAACTGGTATGTCCCATAACTTTGTTACCACAGCTTTGTCTTGACGTCTGTGTTGATGCCCTGCTCAACACGCTTCCTGCAGGCGTGCTCACACTTAAGATTGCAGTGCGAACACTTCCTCGGCTCGTCGTCTGCGCATGTTCGTCCAGCACGCCCAGGGCCACCAAAGCCTCGTTAGTTTATTGAGGAGGTGCGGGGATGCAGGGCAGGGTCGCGGCTATCTCTCCCATTCGCTGATGTTATTTCCTATAATTTCCTGGAGCACAAAACTGCAGGCCAACCTGCTGGCGCGGCCTCCTCTGCCTCCCGCCATTTCGCCTCGCCAATTACACATCCAGCGTTTGTTTGTTCGTCGCTCTCGCCTGGGCCGGCATCCCAGTCTTACTTTTCCGCCGCCCTCTCGAATATCAACTACCCAGCTCCATTATCTGCACTTGGGCGGCCAAAATGATCGACAATTATAGATGCCCTGCTATAAAAGATGCCTCGTCTGTTTCGTTGTGTGATTCAGGTCGCACCGTGCGTGTCGCTCTTTATAACTTTGTATCTTCCTCAGCTGCCTTATAGCGGTAACTATATATAGAAGGTTGGCCTTGTTCTTTTTTCTATTTTCTCAATAATTCTTCGCGGGTTCCATCAGCGCGTAAAGTTTATGTCTCCATAGACTGTGATTTCTTTTTAAAAACTAGATTTAGTAAGCCATCTCTATCGAAAGAAATGAAATGTAAATGAAAACTATTGTCCAGTTACCGAAATGAATGTGATTTTGTTAAGGTTACGTCAAGACATTTTGAGGTACTAAAACCTAAATTAAAAACCTGATAAGTTATTTATCATTTTTACATTTTATGTACAGCTTTTTTGACGGGAACATGTGAGGCATTGTTTAATCAGTAAATCATCTACTGCCATAACCATCTGTTCCCAATGTTCTTACTCAGTATTTATTATCATCAAGTGTCCATACAATAGACGCCATTCTTTATTGGAGCTTTTTCCACTCGGAGCTCCCAGGAACCCAACGTTCAAAGGCCCCAAGAGTCCCGACTAAGGCCAAGTGAGATAAGCTAATGCACTTTTGGCTTTTTATTTAATTTTCATATCCATTAGAGAAGCATGCTTCATTGTTTCCAATGGCTCTGAAAGTAACGTTTTCTCAGCCCATTTATTGGTTGACGGGACGTTTTACTTTGATTTCTCTCGTCTTTTCATCACTGATAGTAAAGGATAAATAAATGATAAACTGATGCAGCGATCTGTTTTCGTTCTGTTTGTATTTATATTAAAGGTATATGATATTTGGTCACTGATGTTTACTATTTATATAGGAGTTTACCTTTTTTTGTTTGATGTATGAATTTCATATAACATTACCGAAATTTGAGCAAGGCGGTGTTACTTTCATCTTAAACAATTGATTAAAAAACCCATGCTATCATATTTATCTCGTGAACTGCGATGAAAATAAAATGAAAAATGCGGTACATAATTTATTTTCGCGGAGGTTATTCGAGACGTGTGATTTACTTTAAGGGTTGTGCAAGGATAAAAAAAAGGCTGAGAAACGCTGCATTGTTGGGTTAGGGGCGAGATTTCTCTCGAATTTGTTTGTTCACCACTTCTATTTCGTGGCATAATAGCTTAAAGCGATAACCTTGTTCGTTTATATTATATTTTAGAATTTGCATTCATTATGGTTTTATGAATCTGTGTGCAAACTGACAAAGGAATTTCGAGCTCGAACTGTATTTTGAAACGCTGTTTGACCTTCGTTTGACCTTCACTCTTTCACTTCCTACTTTAAATTCGAATTGCACGTTTTATTTACCGCGGAAGCCACTCTCCCGGCGAGATGCTACGAAGGCACCTCACTAGTAAGGTCCAGATTGCTTTTTTCTTCACTCCACCTATCGTACGTATCATCGATCACAGAGCGTATCGACGCCGTCACACGGAAGCCGATTTGATAAAATCCTGTTCGTGTCTTGTTGATCTCTTTCGGTGTGAAATGATTCCTCGCAGTAAACTGACCTTTTTCTTTGTTGAGGGTTAGAGTTTGAATGAATGTTTAAATTTGGAAAAAGACATGAATTGGTTAACTATAAGTCACGTTTGTTACGAGATATTATGCAGATATTAAAGAGTTAATTTACGCCCTGTAAAGTAATGTTGAAGTACCAATGTTGGCAAGGCCATGAGGTATGGTGTCCCGTAACACTTCGCAGCGTGCTTCTAAATACGGCTGCATACTCCACAACGTTACGGTATCTAAATATTATTCCCTATTAACGAGCACGGTTCCCAAAAAATCTGAATCAGTTTTTTTGCGACTGTAAACGTATTTTTCTAATTCTAGAAACAGTGACGCGCTTCTAAACATGTTATGCGTGCAGTTCTGAAGGCAGTTTTGTAATTCTGGATTGCAATTTGGAAAATGGTACTATTAATCTGTGCTTTGTTGTGGAAGGCTGAAGATTGCTTTATTTGATTGTAGCGACGTAACTCGTACCAAAGTTGTGTAGTTCTGAACTTCGTTGACAATTTTTTTTTGAACGTGTGCTTGCGTTTTTTTTTTACCTTCCCCAAACTTGATTCGTCATCCGTCATTGCTCAGTCCTCAAGCTTGTGAGTAATTTCACGATTCTAAGTGAACACAATCAATATGCAAATCTCTTCTCTTTTGGATGATGAAAGTAAATCTTGTCGGCAGCAGTGCAAAAGGTTACGTAAGCATTGCACGTTTTTGCCGTTTGGTGCAAAACTTAGAATAGCTCTACCGAGAGTCCAGCCAAAGCTGGTAAGAAAATAACTAGGAATCTCGACTGAACGAACCAATATCTCCTGATCAGACTAGTTGTGTCCCCCTGGAGTCTCCTGTGCGTAAATTGTGTAAACGAAGTGAAAATATTTATTGTGCTAGCCATCGACTGAGTTTTTTCTTGGCTGCTCTTAGCTGTTGGCTATCCCAGTGCCTCCAATTCGGCTTCTGTTTTATTCAGTGTTTCGTGATTGTTTCTGTACAGTATCGGTTTTTTAGCGGGATATGCTCACAATTTATTCACGATGAGTGAATGCAAGGAACCCATTCATCAGAGTACTGAGGACGCCAGCGCGACACAAAGTGTACTGTGTTTCCACTGAAAAGTAAGTCGCTTTACTTCAGTCGAGTTCGTTTGCTGTGGGCACTGCAGAAGCCTTGGCTAATGTCCCTAATGGGAACTACACACCGCTTGGAGAACAAAGCTCCCGTTATTATTGTAACCATCCAGGAAATCCACGGAAACGGGCCTGTATAAAGCAAGGCGAGGAAACCATTGTTGTGCTTTGTGCGGCGTAAATATGAAGAGTGCGACTCGGACGCCGCTTTTGCTTCAGACGAGTTGCATTATTGCTCACAGAACGCTCTCAAATTCTCAGGCAAATCTCGCGCTAGAGGCCGTGCACCATACAAATTTCCTCAGCTTCTAATATTACACTGCGGCGCCAGCGTCCTGTTTTCATTAGTCTCAGGCGCTGCGTTGCTCCAGAGTTCGCTCATTGTAGCTCAAGCGCCGTTTATTAGGGACATAATTAGACTCCCCAGAATCACTGTTGCGTGGGGGTGTTCTCATGGGTTGCTGGGAGCAGGCCTCAAGTTTTACGTGGTGCTCACAGGCCACGTCTTGCCTGCAGTCTGGCTTGCGTTCACGATGTTGCTCCTCTAAAAATAACTCGTTCATTTCATCTTTAGTGTTTGTTCCTTTTAGGTGGCGCTCCGGTTCCGTTCTGAAGCAGGATTAATTGTATTTTGCAGTTCTACTTTGTTGCTAATTCTAATTTATAAAAAGTGTTTTTTCATTAACTTCGTTCTGTTTTTAATGTGTTTTCTCAATTTTAGGCATTTCCCTTTATATTTACTGCGAAAATTTAAACAGTAATACGGCCGTTAAAAAGCTGAAGAACAATTGGACGGAGCGGTGACTTTTATGTAAGAGTTCAGCTGAAAAAGTTGGACTCTGTGCTCATTCTCTCTGCTCTGTACGAGCTTCACTGGCGCACTTATCTTTATCGCATCCGATCATCCTTTCATCCTCCGGATGACCCACGAAAGTTATTCCTTTTGGGGATCCGGCGCGCGGGCTCAGATGGCATCCATAACATTTGTTTGGCGAGGAGTTCCTTTTGCGCGAGCGTCTCATTGCTGGGGCCTTTGTTCCGTAGACTTTTGATCACGCACATTGAATTTTTAGATCAGAGTTTGAGTGAATACAAGTAAGGGAAAAAGACCCTGTTCAAGTTCCGCCACTAGCGCCCCCAGGGGAGCACCGCTAGGCTACCTCAGCTTTAGATAGGCCTTCGGGACTTCTATTTTTCGTGCCCACTTTACTTCTTTCCGTTTTCATTCCTTCTTCGCTATTTCTTATTTGTCTTTTCTTCCTCTTCCTTCTCAACTTACTGTTTCTATGTGCAGGGGATCTTGTGTGGGAACACACCCTGTGCATAGATTCCCCGTTCTCCTAAGTCCATACTAAATGGTCCCTACTCTTTCGGTGCGACATAGTCTTGAGTTGCTGAAGCGCTGCTTTTACTACTATTACTCATACTCATACTCAAGTTCCGCCAGTGCGGGAAATGTTGTCAGCGTTTGAAAAATTCAAGCTCAGTTTCAAAAGTAATCTTAACATTGCGGTTTTAATTTTTGTCTTGAAGGAAGGTACTATTCTTTGAAGAAAATCACAATGTACAGGTAATAGAGTGTTCCTTTACTATTGATCGCAAGTACTAATTACCACTAATCTATAAATACTGATCGTGATCAAATTTGAGTCATTTTGCGATAGTATTTATGATGCAATAGGTGTTCGGTTGTCTGTGTCAGCTTGAAGTGCTGATACGATGTCAAGGCACTGAACAGTCACTTGAACAGTAACTTATGGATGCCAGAATTGAGAACAAAGTTAGGATTCGATGCCCATGTATGGGTGTCTGCCAACCCTGTCTTCAGACTGGACCTGATCGTGCGAAGGGCCCGTAAGAGACGCGCACGAATGCAGCAGTGACATGAAGCGTGGCGAGACGGTAGGTACTCTGATGGGTGTGAGACCTTGCTCTACTTCCAGCTCATTTCGGTTTTGAGGATGCGGAGTCAGATGAAATAAGCTTTCTGTAGAATTGTACTGTGCTATTTGGTGTGTGGGCATTGAAGTGCATGCAACATCGGTAGGCCAATGTTCGCTCGAGTTTTTATTTTCGGTATAGAAGATACAAGCGGTCAATCTTCCGTGATTTTCTGCTAATGCGAAGAATTATGCGAGGAAAAACCATGAAATATTTATCATCTTATGCTTGACATGTACACCAACCCTTGAATGTTGACCTACGATTTCTCATTCCCAGTAATTTGCCTCTCATTTCCTTCGTGGATTTGCGATATAAATTTTTTCCTACGCGTAACCTTAGATTTCGGGTTACCATTTCAGTGTAACTACGAGTAAAATATTTTTTCCTCTTGGAAATTTCAGCATATGAGGAGTTTTCGGTGATAGATGCCTTTCGCAGCTGAAAATAATAGTGCGGTATTTCTTACGGTGGCTAGCGAATATGCGGAGCTGGCGTATGGAAATCGTTGAATTCCGAAAGTGTAAAATTCTCCATTGAAGAAGGCTTATGTGTCGGCACGTAATCCTACTTGCGACCCTCGCTTGAGGAATAGGTACAGTCAGAGACACAATTGTTCAAACATTTGTGCCAAATAGTCCATGCTCGATTTGTAAACCTTGTAACGGCGTGTTCTTTTGCAATTGGATTTGAATCGTTGGCAACTTATTTCCCCATACGTGAACCGTATTTGGTTATATTTTCTCAAGGAAGATTGACGCAGCAAATCTTTATAGGTGTTACTATGCGTTACTTGATGATATAGCTTTACAGCTGTGTTCCCGTTTTAAATTTTAGCTTTGCTTATGAACTCGAATGTATTACGTTTAGGGACATAAATCGGTTATTGGGCCCATTAATTTAGGAGCTCAGTCCAGGCTGCAGAGGCTCGACCACATCCTCCGTGAAATTCGCAGTAAGCGTTAAGTTGTAATGCAGTTAATGTGCTAGAATTTTCAACGTAATTGACCATATTTCATCCGTCTTGAGCTAGGATGTCCATCACTTCACATAAGTGCGTTAATCTTCTCGGATTTGTTGCTCTTGCACGCTACATCACTGCTTTTCTTCTCGTATTTCGTCATCATTCTGGCGTATCGTACTGCAGAAAGCTGTGTCGGTAATTCGTCGGCCCGACGTTTAACATTGCCAGTCTTGCTGTCGCGTTGTGTAACCGCGTCAACCCCGTATCACTGCTACTTAGCTATCCTATATTCCTTATGCTTGCCAGAAAAAGCAGCACTCTCGAGGAAAAATTCTGATGCAATTATTTGCGAATTGATTGATGATTTGATATCCGGGAATTTCATCTGCCGAATTCATCGTCGATTTAAAAACTGGAGCCGCAAAGGTTTCCAGGCGGGCTTTCAGACTTCCATCAGCATGGGCCAGTTCTTTTCTTTGAATTCAGCCCGTTTTATTAAGTAAAAAAACATTTTCTGACGAAACTAGTTCCAAATCGGGAGGCGATATCGTCGACAGTATAAAGACTGCTCCTTCCTTTAACAAAATTTCACTCCCCACGAGTTTGATTGTTTTCTTCATTTTAGACGTTAATAGTTGAAAATAGTTGAACTTTTTCTCAATCAAGGAATTTGGCCTAGAAGTGCATTTGATCAAAAATTACCCAGTTAGTTGACAATAGGCATAGGATAACTAAGCTTTTCTATCATATGGCGTGAGAACTGGCGACCCAAGAGAGCACTGCTAGGTTACCTTAGCTAAAGATAGGCCTTCAGGGTCTTCTGTCTTTCATGCCTTCTTTTTTCCATCAATTTTCATACTTTCTTCACTATATTTTTTGTATTCTCTTCCTAATTTTTAAATTCGCGACACTATTTCTACGTGAAGGGGATCATGTGTAGAAACGCATCTTGAGCATATATTCCACGTTTTCTTCAGTGCATACTAAATAGTCCCTTCTGACTTTCTCGTAACTTTTGGCGCGAGAAAGTCTGAAGTGCTGCTATCTATACCATTGCCACTAATACTGCTACTTCTTTTACAAGTTCTATGCTATTTAACTGTCCGAAATTTGGGTAGCGGCTTGTGGGAAGTTTAATTACAAGATAGGGAAAGTCTGCCGTTTCATTTTTATTTAACTTACACTTGATAGAAGGGTTTCGTTGTAGTGTTTTTACCATCTAGACTATGGTATTTCATAAATGCAGTTCATCTTTTTCAAAGCAATTCATGGCCTTTGTAGTTTTTTGCATTTTCATTCCATATTCTGAAGATAAACATCACAAGCGATGTCTCAAAAATTCGTAGGGTCTATACACTTTAACTTACCAAATTTCACTAAACCTCTGGGTTTCCAAACATCCAATTTCATTTCTAGCTCAATCCGAAATACTTTCATCGTCCCAGTCCTGCTGCAGGCTTTACTCTATCGTTCTATGGGAGAGCTTTCTTGTGTGGGCGAGTGGCCGTGCTGTGTTCATTCACGTTTTGCAGGGCATGTCACCCCCCTTGCACCTGCATGTCGCTACAACGATGCTAATGGAGGCTCTGGAATTATGAGAGCCTTTCAACGCTGTTCGTCATGAGGTGCCGTGTGTTGCCAGAGAAAATAAGAATGTTAGTTTAGGCAGTGATTCATGACGACGGACAGTGTTAGTTGAGCTTGTGTGGGTGAGAGCGAGAGAACACCGAAGTCGCTTATAATAATGTAGTTCATTTAAAGTCACACAGCATCTGGAATTCCTCAAGACGTGCCACTGCTAATAAATTCTTTCATTTTCCGGCATTTTCGAAATCTCAGTTGTTCTGTGGTTTTTCGTGCGTGCGAACGTATTGAGATGGACAGCATAAAGATTATGCCTACATTATACTGCATGTGTTTATTTACACATGCGTATGTTGTAGAGGTCCCTTTCTCCTCTCAGGAAAGCTGCTAATGGAAAAATCTTCTAATGATGCCATTGAATTTTCGTAATTACAGGTGTAAATTCCTGAGCTAATCTGCCGTATTGTATAACATCTGTTGGCGTAATCCGTTCTTGTTCTACCGGTGAACTCGAATTTTTCTAATTTTCCAAGCCAGGGTCGGACTGCGTGCTGTTGCGCTGGAACTTAATGGCTACCTTACTTGCTGAGTTTGTCCTCATTTGCCTGTGTGTACAACGGAGGGGCCTGGCGAGCAGCCTCCCCAAAACCCCAGCCTCCCCAAAATGTTAATTGCGTCCCATTTTAGTGCAAGGGCTTCAGCAAATTGCTGATCGTTATTTTTCTTTCCAGAATAATAATTAAACTCCCGTCCGTCACTATTCCTACCGCATTTCAGTTAACAACCAAACTCAAGTTCAATATGTGCAGCTGAGAGTGAATGCAGGTTTGCATTCAAATGCGAGGTGATTTTTTTCGTTCACTAGGCGTGCGTTAGCTTGTGTCCACACAAGCAAAATCCGAGCTTCTGTTTACGTCTACGGGCGCGTTTGCATCGCTGATTGGCAATGTCGTTTTGTGTGTTCGTTTAGCGCTGTAAATATTTTTACGGCCTTTTTTTCCTCGTCTTGTCGAGTTCAGTGAATTGCGTTCCGCTAAAATCTGTTTAATGTTAACGATAATGACACAGTGACGTTTGTACGCGTGCTGCTCGTTGAAGTAACTGGGTTCTTTTGTTCTTTTAGCTTTGGGTTCTTTTGGGTTCTTTTAGTTAGGATTGTCTCATCCTACAGCAATCGTCGCTCTTTCTGTTCGCTACAATGTGTTGTGTGCGTTGTGACTTGCTATGAGCACTGATGGTTGTTACCGTTTAAGAAGACCATTTGTAATAGAATTCAATTGTGCTTAAATTTATGTGAAGGAATGAGGTTCGAGTGCGAATAGGCATATACCTTCAATGCCCAATTGTCGTGTTATCTCGACCAAGTAGCATTCTGCAACCAGAAGCCTAGTATATTGTATTCGGAAAGGTTTCCTGTAATTTACGCTGCTATGTGCAGCTTTCGTGATCCCCTCTTGAGATTAATTTGTTTTGTGTGCCAAGGAAGTGGTTTTCAGCAACTGGATTAACGCGCCTTGTTCGTAAAACGGTATATTACTTGAGAAAAAATTTTGTTTGGGATGTTACCGCTAGCTATTCTGAATTGAATATCAAACGTTACTTTAACGAATATGTAGTGAAAGTAGTCTAATTGTCACTCGCTAGACAAGTGTGGGAGACAGAGGCTCCCGTAGCCCATACACGGTGTGTCATGAGCAACTAGAACTTACGGTGGGGGGCCTCTATAATGCCCTGGAAATTCATTCTGGTAAGCTCACATCTTGCAACACGTGGGCTCTACAGGAATGACCCGTGAGCTAGACAATGAAGTTTGTACTGGGAAAACGCAATGTTGTAACCGTACTGTACAATTTTGAAAGACATTGTCTCAGTACACATCGGGAGAGGCCGGCACGTCAGCGTTTGACTGACGGCTTTCTGACGTCCCTCAAGGCTTGAGTGATGAGCCTCGCATCTTGATGCGTCCTCTTGACGCAGAGCTTGCATCAGTGTCGCTCTCAATTACTGTCTAGCGATTGACACTTCGTGGCTCTCATCTTCAGCGCGGTCTGATTTTACATCTTGTGTCTCCTTAGTGTCACTGGTCGCGAAGTTAAGCTTTGTTTTAGGTTAATATTGAAAATGATTTCTCTGCTCCCATTAGGTTGGTTAGTTTAATGGAACTGTGTGAATTTACTATGCTTGCGAATTTTTATTTTAATATTATCTCGTGTGAATTGGAATTGTGTGAATTAAGTACGCTTGCGATTTTTGATATAAATATTGTCTCGTTTATTGTGTACAAGAGTGCTATCGGCATTGTTTTCAGGCATCATTGAGGCAGGTCCTCATGATGCCTGAAAACAAGCATAGGATTCCTGAGCCCCGCCCGTGGTCTGTACTGATAGTGTCAGTCGTGGTGGGGGTTGGAGCGGTCCAAGAGGGACTCGCTGCACAGTCGGGGCCGCTTGGACGGTAGACTTCTGGGGGTTCAGTTTCTGTGGGTTTAGTTTCTGTGGGTTTAGTTTCTGTGGGTTCAGTTTCTGTGGGTCAGTTTTTGTGGGTTCAGTAAACTATGCCCGATAGGCCTCCCTTTCCTCACTACCATCAGACAGCAGAGGGAAACGGTATCATTCAACAGCTTGCGGATATGCGAAGGGACACCATGCGCACAAACCGGCGGCACTCCAGTGTGGCCAGGGCATAGAGGCCCAAACATCTTCAAGATATTCAAGATATATTCAGTTTCGGTAGGAGGCAAGTCCTACTCCTACTTCTTAACCGCTCTTGTTCTGTCGTTGGCAAGAAGGCGTTGGGTGTAGTCGGTTTTCTTGAAATTGAAGCTTGATCGGTGTAATTCATTTCTGTTGTAGCCTTGAAATGCTCCCTGCTGTTCCTAAAACAATTTCCAATTAATACATTGTTTAGACCTGCCAAATTGATAAATTCTACGTTTGCATAATCAGTTATTTTAATTTTAGACAAAACTTTAATATACTACATAATTTTTTATAGAAATGGTAGTGTATTTCATGTCATCACTGCATTTATATCCTGTCCCAAATTATGCTGTCTGACGGACAAATAGCTTGTATTTGTCCCGCGTACTTCCTACATTGTTCCACGAAGGGTTCAGACAACAAAGCTAATTCTTCACCGAAAATAGTAGAAATTCGAGAAGCTAGCGCTCTAGAGATATACCAATACTTATTTAAGAAGTGAGTTGTGAGTTTATGTAGTTGGTATAGGTATGTATGCATGTATGTGTGCCATTCTATTTCTTGTTCTCTTTCTGGAAGCACACGAGGCGCATTCGCGAGTATCTTACATGTTGCTAAATTTTCTCACTCCATCTGCTCCAGTTCAGGTTTCTTTCGAGCGGCTTTGAATGAATCTTGAATGTTCAAATTTAAGTGCATAGTATTTGGGTCTCATTTTCTCGCTGGCTTGAATAAAGCCTTTAGATTATGCAGGTGCTCATTTAATTTGAAAACAGTCATTTCCCTTGAGCATTTTTATCGCCAGTGTAATGAGGTGGCTTTGTTTGCCGGTTCGAATATACTGGGTGTTCATAAAGTCTCTTTGCACTTTTAAAAGCCAATTATAATGACAATGGATACGATGTATTAATTTGACTTGTCTGCTGTAAACAGTTGCTATTTACGTTTGTTCAGCCGCGGTACTCAGTGCCCTTTCGTAGGAGCGCACCGTTAGTCGCATGAAGCTCATCTAGACGGTACGCGATTGCTTGCTGTGTATATTGGCCATCAATGGCACGCAGCAAGTGTAATCACACTGCTTATTCTTTGCTTTAGTGGTTCAATAACGTCCCATGTCTTTGTTCGACGCACTATGTCTTTGACATTAGTAGGCCCTTAACAATTATTCCAATAGTGTGATACCTGGTGAACGCAGTGGCCACGCAATCGGTCCCCTCCATCCAATCTGGAAATGGTTAATTAAGGCGCCTATGAACAATTGCAGTTCCCAATGTGACGGGGCACCATCTTGCGCACCAAAATGCAGTTCAATTAAAAATTTTGATTGGCGCTATATACTGTGATGTTTCCTTTGTCGATGTCGGTAACTATGTCGAGATCCTACGCGTTTGTTGACAAATATATGGTGGTGCTATGTGATTGTTCCTTTTCGCCGTGCATCTTCTGGTCATTCTGAATTCGCGTCAAGTTCTGTGTGAACTCGGATTATTAATTTAAATGAGGTCATTTATGATAGGATGCCACCTTCTGATTTCTCAGGAATTTTTTTTAAATTCAACGGGACAAATATTAGTTATTTTAATTGGTCACACAACCATGAGAAATTATATCCTATTCAATTGTCTCTCGAATGATCTTGAATTGACCGAATAATAAAAAATATATAATGGTAAGCGTGTCGATGAGGTGAAATTTAACTGGATTGTGGCTTCATTTTCTTTCTCTTTAAATAAATCTCGTCTCGTGAATTTCCTGAATGCGGATGGGAGCTTTCCAATACCCGGCAAAGCATTGACTATTTAGGACATAGGACATGATACAGCTTTGTGTTTCGTACTTTGATTAAATAAATGCCAACTGAGCTGAACTCGATGTTATACGAATCCTAACAAAGCAACAACATCGAAATGTTGAGTCTACGCAACCCTAAAGATTGGTAGTCAAAGATGCACATAAGTGACGCTAATAAAATAGAGCTAGACAAATTTGAAGACGCGAGTAAAATATCCTACGCATCGTAGGATGCCGATAGGAAAGCGGTTATAAATATGTTTGGAAAAATAACACAACTCGCTGAATGGTGAGGCTTCGATGATCTGTTGGATATACGATACCCACGAGGGATTCGGGTGGCTAAATATTAGGAACAATTATGAATAGACACGTGCGTGTGGATTACTAACAAAGTCTTATGATACTCACGAACTCCTAAGAGTCCAATGAAATAATTATATTCGTCACATCTGGCCTGGTGTGTGGCTTTCTCAATTGAAGCCTGCAGGCAAAAAAAAAAACACGAGCTCTCACTGCGATATCAGGGCATCTGAAGATACGAACCGCACTCTGGGCTGCTCTCTTGTGCCCCGCCCGATGGGACTGTCGTGAGCGTGCTCGATGGACTCGTGAGGTGCGCCTATCACTGCCCCACTGGACAATTCAAAATTTAAGTTGAAAGTAGAGATTATTTAAATCATAAAGGTATAAAACAATCCCTAATAATACAAACAATATGTTGATGCACATTTAACTCCAGATTATGGACATAGATGAACTTCGAGAATAAATACTTTCCGTTGGGAGCGGTGGACTTGTCGATAGGATCTCGATCAAACTTCGAAGTTTTGCGGGACGCTGCATGCCGCGTCGGTTCGATGAAACAATCAAATTAATGTATCAGATATAAACGTCCTTGCAATTAAATTTTAAAACTGTTCTTGTAATTAAATTTTAAAACTAAATGAACATTTTGAAGACCCTTCTATGTGTAATTTTAGCATTGAGAGGCCCTTCCTCTCTCATCGGGTTTTGTTCTCAGGCACTAAATAGCCCGTGCGCTTGTCTTCGTGCTTTTCATCACCTTCCCAGACGAAGTATCTCCTTGCTGCATTTAAAATTATAGACCTCATTCATTCGCTCGACTCATTTTTTTTGCAATGTCATCACGTAGTCTGTCTCCACCACTCAGTCAGCCCTTCTACACCGTTACTTTTTGGAGCGTTGTTTTTAACTATACCATAGTCCAACAGGAGTGCTAATTATCGTTGACTATTCCGTGTAAATTTTTTATCTGTCTTCACTCATAAGCACTCCTCTTGCCTGCCCGTCTCTGCCCTCCGTGGCCTGCACATGTAGGCTGGGGCTGCACATACGTCCACGCAAACCCAGCCTTGCGTGCGGGTTTTGTGCGGACGTGAACGTGGCTTATTTTGAGACCTCGTCCGAGCCGAGATAAGGTGGCCAGTTTTGTTGGTTACTCCCGCCTCCTGTTCTCGACTGCCGCATTTTCCTGGCGGTCTGTGCACGCTCAAACCTTCTGTCCTCATGTTTGCTACTTTTTGTTTTTTGCATTTACTTTTTGCCGATTGCACTTCTTGCCTTTTGCACTTCTTTACTTCTTGCCTTTTGCACTTCTTTACTTCTTGCCTTTTGCATTTCTTTACTTCTTGCCTTTTTGCATTTACTTTGTGTCTCGATAAACAATTAGCTTGTATCGTATCTTATTTTACTTATATTTTCGAGTCATAATCCCACTGGCAGGTAATCATATGCGCTGTTTCTATGTGATGTCCTTGAGGTGATTAACTAATGATCGCGACATCCAATCAATATTTTCTCTGCATTTCATTCAATATGACCGCTGCTCAATGATTTTTAATCAAACTTTTCTTTTTCATGATAAAGTTTGAAGTCCATGTAATTACACAAGTTTAGGTGATAAGAAATGTGGCCTCGTCTTTTATTAGGTTACAGGTGAGCATGAAAAATTTTTTTTTGAGCGACAAATTAAAATACGTTGCGTATCTTTTCCGAGAATTATTAAATTATGTTTTGAGCAGAACAGTACAGAAGGCCTAATGCTGAGTATGAGTCTTAAGCTGCGACTGATGGCTAACCTGATATTCATTTTATTATCCCGAATGTCAATTTCACTGGGCTTTTCAATGCCAGCCTAATACCACTCACGGAGGCATTCTACTCGTGGGACCACATGGTCACATCATCTGTATCTGTTTTTTATATTAATACAATAGAATTACGGCTTAGGCGACCTGCGAGTTTGCTAAATGTTACTGATAATCTAACTATGCTTTCACATCGTAAGGTAGCCCTAACGGTTCGACACAATTCGAGATCTTGATAGATTTACTCGCACGTGAGATTTGGAAAGACAAAATGTGAGATTTGGAAAGACAAAATACATACTAACAGTCCTGCATATGCCACACAGGATGCTGAAAGGTAGAGACCTTAGATTACGTGGTTAAAAAATACGAATGCGGAGCTGAGGAGCAGAGAAGTTGAAGATACGCTTTTTTTGATACACCATTGCGGTCTGTGCCGACCTTGTAGCACGTGTGAGGATTTAGTCATAAATGCAGAAAACAAGTTCTTGCCTTGGTTTGTTTGATAGGTATCATTACATCTACTGTAATTTGTGGATTGAGACTCATGAGAGCCAAGTGACCTTATTCAAGGATCACATATTTTATGTAAATACAATCTTTTTACATATCGGTTTGTGTTGCGCCCGGAGACGTGGCGAATCGAGGACAGGGCTCAACCACCCTTGCCGAGTTTTTCTGAGCTTTAATGCTGGCGTGCAGGTGCGGGGCGTACCTCGGCCGGCTCGTTGCAGGCGTCAGGGCTGAACGTACAAGTAAAACCGTTACCAGATTGGTACGGACGAGTCTTGGGTGTATCCTAGTTCTAAATTCTGCCTAAATTCCAGTTCAAAACAGTGGTGAAATTATTAGAGGTTTCCCTTGAGAGATATTTATCGAGATATAGTGAAGCATAAACTTAAATTTGAAATAAAATTGGGAAATAATTATAAGGGGAGTAAAGAGGGGAGGAGGGTGGATTGGCTTAATTCTCGATTATTTTTGTATGATACTGTATTGGGCACGTCTCGATTCAAGTTCGCCAGATCGTTGTTGAAGCGTATGCTGCTCAGGACCGTCTTAGTTGTACTTCAAGATCTGACTAAATGGTTTGCATTCAAGCGTTAATGATGCCATCTTCTTCTTTTTGAAGGTTTGTGTATCGACTTGCGTCTTTTTTCTTTCGGTGTTAGGTTTATGAACGTAATAAAGATACTAACCTTCTTCATAAAAATTTATTTTCTGCATGCATGGCTCAATAAACTGCTCTGTTGAGTCTAGAAGTAAACCTACCGTTTTGATGCTAATCAGTGTGCGTGTGTCAAAGGTTCATCTTGTCCGGCTCATCTTGTCCGGCTCATCTTGTACATCTTGATCCGATTGAAATGTTCAGTGTGCGTATATTTCCCTTCTGTCACGAATTTCGGGACGCTGAACTTGAGAGCTTCCCTTACAGTGCACACTTGTGTGTTGGTTATTACATTAAATCTGTGCTT
>VOMN01115298.1:0-22868 GCA_014899125.1 Orchestia grillus
CTCCCGTATCCACTTTACTAACTTGCCCGACTTAAATTCATTTCGTTTATACCACGTAAGTGTGTTATGTCTTTTCCGTGCACTGTTTCATGCAAGCAAGACCACCAGAGTTTTAGTATTACACAAGATGGATAGATTTGCCAATCCATCACCAGTTTCGTACACTCACTTCGTAGACAGTACGACTTCGTTCAGTTATGCTGAAACTTCAATATAATTCGTCTCTGGATAAAATTATCGGCAGCCTTTACTGATAGGGAAGAAACTCGCTTTCTGAGATCAAAAAAACAAATATTCGAAAATCGATGAAGTAATGCAAGTGGACTTTCGTTAGGAGTTTCATTGTGGATACCACTGCATGCACAAACGTATTTGCTGAGTACCAAAACTCAAATTTTGCCTTGTTTCCGTTGAATTTCAACAAAGAANTTTAAACAAAGAATACACTTTTTCGTTTAGTACATTTGAATAAACCACGTTGAAATTTAGTCCCTATGCAATTGCAAAAGATTATTTGCGTGCACGTATACTCAAATAGTTTTTTCTACTTGAGTTTTCAAATCACTTGAAGGAAGTAATCAGGATTTCATTTTATTTAAACCTTCCTTACAGAGTGTTCCAAAAAAATGTACCCCTTTTTTGAAAGCTTATATCTTCTTAGAATATGCATGTATTGCAAATCTGTTTGTTGTATATTGTTGGAAATTTTGTTCTCTTTCTTNTGTGCGTCAACCATTGTTCATCATCAATATCATTTATCTCATCAATAACATTTCGTACTATTTCAACGTTTTCCGTTGTTCTGGTGGTTCTTTTCCTTCTTGAATTCCGTTTGTTTCTATTAAGATTTGTTCCATGTTCCTTAAATTTTTGTAACGTCCTCTTTACAGTTTTCTTTGTCGGAGAGATCCTTTCTGGAAATTTGNGAGTTGTTCCATGTTCTTTAAATTTTTGTACCGTTCTCTTTACGTTTTTTTTTGTCAGAGATATCCTTTCTGGAAAATTTTGTACGAAATTACGACAAACAATTTCATAGTTCTTTGTTTCTTGATAGTTTGACAATGAAAACTCATTTTTCTCTTGTCAATTGCATGGTTTTCATTTAGTAGGTACTTATATGATTAAATTCTGGCTATCTAGAATGTCCTATGTTGATATTGTTTTTANTGAATAAATTCTGGCTCTCTAGAATGTCCTATGTTGATATTGTTTTTTGTAGTATCGTGAATACGGATCTTTGCGTTCCATTGATTCTTGCGTTCTAATTGAAAGCGTGGTAAAAGAACAAGTGTTGGAATAAAAGTTTATTGGTTCGTAGCCAAGTATGTTTTCAACCCCTTTCATTCAGCTCATTGCGAGCAGTTCATTTTTCGGTGAAAAGTAATGAAATTTTNAGATATAGGCTTTCAAAACAAGGGGTACATTTTTTTGGAACACTCTGTATAGCGTTACGACTCGTTTTCGGTTCATTTATAGGCAAAATGTGCAATTATGGAACAGAACTGGTTTAGTAAAACGAGGATAAAACTCTTTATATGCCTCGTACTGATGAGATATCCAATATGATTGCCTGTTCGCAACTGATGGTTACAAAATTACAAATTTAAAAGTCCTCCCAAAAAGAGCACCGCTATTATCTGATCACTGTGAAGATTGGACCGCCATTGTGGCTATTGCGTTGGTTGTAGAGTGTACGATTATTGCAAACATGATTAACTGTTACGTCCCTAGGATTGCTAATCGTTAGGTCTACGTTCCACTTCTGAATTTAACCTCCTCGCATCGAAAATTGTCAACAAAATCCACACCTATTTTGGCATTTAGAGGTTATGGAGACGTACTTGAAAAGATTTTTTTCCTCTCGAATACGATCGCAGCTTGTTTTCAGCACGAAAGAAAGCGACGTGACCCTTGAGAATTAGTTTCTCTTGTGACCCCTGCGTGTGATGACGAACAACAAACTGCAGTTGCTCGTGATTGGTGGAGGTAAACTGCTCGCTCATTTGCTGGGCGTTTTGAAACAAGACTCAAAATAGAACTAGGCCCGAATTAGAACCTGGCCTTAGTAGAGAACCAGTTACTAATAAAAACTAGACACAAATTTGAACCAGGTGCCAATAAGAGCCATGCCCCAATAAAGAACCAGGCACAAATAAGAACTACACATAAATAAGAGCCAGGCCCCAGTATAGAACCAGGGACAAATAAGACCCTTGTCTGGTCCAATAGCCTGAGCCCTGGTGGCGGCCTTCACAAAACTTATACTGCGTGTTGCACCTACACAAAATTTGAAGCTGAAATTACATTTCTAAGCGCGTTTGTACAGGAACTTTAAGCTCTTTTACAGTATATGTGAAGGATGTATTTCAACATTTGCTTCCTTAAAGGTGCACTTTATTACATATGTGCATACATATGAATGTAAATGGATATGAGGTCGAACTGGTATGCAGTTCATTTTAGTTAATTACCTCACAAATCAAGTCATCTGGTGAATGTCAGCTTTCACCGATCTTCGAAATAAGGCCAAGTTTCTCGCTCAACCTACTCAATAAAAAACCCTTCGACAAAAATGCTCGCGTGCACCTGGAGTTTGGAGTGGGAAGAGTTGTGTTAGTTTGCCAGAGGCCAGGCATGAACTTACGGAACTTCGGTCACAGGCCAACTTAATGAACCATCGATTCCGTAGTCACCTAGTCATCAACATCCTAGTCATTCCCTAGTCATCGATTCTCTAGTCGCCTCGGTGGAGACCTTTAAGCCTCAGCTCAAACCTTCGTAACTTTGCGCACGATAGATGTGGCCATCAACATCGACAAAATAATCCAAAAATTCAGCCGGAGGCAGCACACGCGTAAAATTTTTCCGAGGCTTTCCTGCATCACACGATGGCCTCTGGAGGGCTTCCTGGAAAGAAAACCAGGCCTCGACGGGCGGAAAGAGGGCAGCTGAAACATGTGTGCGGCGCTGTAAAACAATGCAACATCATGACAAATATCGAGAGCAATGTTGCCGTGCTTATGCCGTCAACTGTTTTTCTTTCACTGAGACGAATAATTTATGTTCAAACGATGCAAGGTTTTTTGTTCTTCGAAGAAGTCGACAGTCGCCAATTGTTACTGCGTCAACGAGTGTATCATATTCATATCTGATCGAGTATTGGCAGAGCTGTGATGCATATTCTGATGGAATATGAGGGTGTGCTGGACTTTGTCAGGGAACAATTATTTAGGTTGAATATCATAATTGAATTTTGAAGAATATTTTCCTGAACTTGAGAGACGTACAGTTGCATTCTACGCCTCAAAAATAGATGAATGAATGATCTTTTTTCTGTTTTGAAGTCAACAATATGTAGCTTAACAATGCATTTCATGTTGGCGCTCAAACATCTCTTCTTGATAGCAAACTATCATCCATTTAATAAAAAATACAAAAATGTACGCATAATTTGTGAATAAATTATGCAGCTTTGTTTGTTTGAAGAAAGTTTAAAGTTCTTTATAAAGCTATTATTTTGTCTCGTTCAAAATGCTCAAGATTTGAAAGCTTATATTTTCCATTATATTCTGGTTTCAGCTCTGAAATCAAGTTGCGGATTTAAAACCCTTTCAAATTTGAAGTCAGTCCTCACCAGCTACAGAGAAAGATTGAAGCCTTAAACTTCTGAACTTTTATTTTCCTTTCCGGAGGCCATTGGGAGAAGAACCTAGTAAATCTTGAAACTTTTTCAGGGTACACTTCATTTCTATTTCGCAAGGCACGCAACACCGAAAGTTACGATTCGTCAAAAGTGCAGTTGCGACGTTCTCTTGAAATGCAGCAACTATGTCATCACTGTTCAATTTTCGAGCATGAAAATAGCGCAAAATTCCATCCACTAAAAAACTTAGAATAAAAATTAAAAAGAAACTACGTTACCTATGTAGAGCGAAAGATTAGGACGGTCGTTGTAAAATTCCAAGAGCACCGTAAAACTTAGTTTTTATTAAACGCAGAGATATTTCTTAATAATAATTAGCATAATTACGGCCAACCAAGAGAGCTTCTAAACACATCTTGTACCGAGGACCAGAATATTCCGTGTACATCAGTAGACTTTAAAATCTCACGTTTAAAAGCTGCTCGTCTCTAACCTGAATCTGTTTAGTTTTCAAATTATTTTACATTAGGCTTTATTTGAGAAACTAAAAACTAGCAAGGTCCCTCAAGAAAGATTATTTGATACATTCTGAGCCTCTTCAGCTTTGTTGCTTGCCTTGCGTGAGACGTGTTTGGGTCGCTATGTCGTTGTGATCCCCGACATTTTGACTACAGCTACAGCACATGTATCTCAGCCACAGAAATGAGTATCGTGAATCACTTAGTATTTCTGAAAGTTTACAGCTCTCCCGCGTATGACATGAGGTGTCTTGTGCTTGCTGGTACAATTATTCCAGCACAATTCATGACGCTCTGAACGTTCGCTTCTGTCCCGGTGTGGTCTCATGTTTCTTGGTAGCGTAGCTGGACTTATGCAAAACCACTGTATTAAAATTGTTGTTAAATTAAATTTAACTTTATCAGAGCAAATTTGATTTCTGCAACAATCTCAGTCTGTGTTCAGAATTTGAATATTTTTACACTGCAAATTACTTTTTCTTCATTAATGGAAAATTTTTCTCGGCCGAATCTCCGAGACTCCTTTTTTTCGCATTTTGTGTATTTCTGAACGGGGACACAGATTCCAATTGGTCACGTTTATCAACTATTTTTATCCTAAGTCTGGGTTTCTTTACCACAATTTTCTACCGTTCAGAACTACTTACAACGAGACGTCACATTCCAAGAAGAAACTGCCTTGGTTTTCTTCATCTAAGATAAACACTCGTTTCTTTCTTTCTACTCTATTACCACAGCGCAAACTTCATTCAATTGACGGTATCGTTAAACTCCTTGTAAAGCATACGGCATGAATTATATTTTTCACGACCCAAACCAACCTTCCTTAGAACTGAGAGCGAGTTTTACATTGGCGCGAGCTTGCCCGACAATAATATAACGTGACGATCATTCGTAGTAGGAAGATAACATGTGATACTGTAGGACCAAGGAAGTCTTTAAGAATCTGGAAAAATGTTCATGGAACTACCTAAAATCATAAATTATTGATTACTTTAAATTAAATCGTGATAGAATACATTTTTCGCTTCTGATTCCATTTTCAAAATTATTTGCGAATTTTACACCATATTTGTTAACTCAGGCTACTGCTCTTTAGGTAACTGCGAACTGCATTATTATTAAATTGCAAATGAGAAATTAGAAACTGACATCAGTTGAAATTTCTTCTACGTGAAATTTTCAATTACGATAGCTTATTAAACAAACTTTCATAAAAGAAATTCTGTAGCTGATAAACACTCAGTTTCACAAAAAATGAGTTAATTGAAAACTTATTAAATGCATTCCTTTACAAACTTCAAAGCGATCACTTGGATGATCCTACATAAACATTTATTTCAAGTTTTCATAACATCAACTAGCGTATACAAATCAGAAAACACATTTTTGCTTTATGTTTTACATCTTTTCGTTATAACGATTATCCACAATACCCACAAAATGACCCCTAAACCATGAAAGCCTTCCATTTTCATTAACTATAGGCCTTGGTGCACAAACTGCATCCATCGAAATAATTTTTCTTTATCAGCAACCCCAAAATATTTCCTGAAAAGTAACCGCCTTTCACATTCTTATGACGAGGTCATCACCAGCCTTGAGGCAGAAACCCCAACGACATAATTTCAAATTTTCATTTCGAAGGCTATCAACAACGGGCTGACATCGACGATCGAAGTGACCCCAATGACTGTGTCCGACTACCACACCCTCGTGTGCCGGGCTGCCAACAGCATCGGCAGGCAACAGGAGGGCTGCCAAGTGACTTTGGTGCCCTCTGGTCCCCCTGATCCTCCCCACGATTGCCGTGGGGAGGCAGGGGCTGAAAAAGGGTCTTTGGTGGTAACCTGCATCGAGGGTTTCGACGGTGGACTGCCTCAAGAGTTCTCGCTGCTGGCCTGGCAGAGTGACACGCTGGTTGCCAACATGACCAGGTCAGCCTCGAAGTGTTGTTTCCGTGACCACGTCAGGCTAAACAGTGTTGCTATTACTTCTGAGCAATTACTATGGCTGCTTTCCTTTTTTAATTGATGATTGTTACGAACGTGACATGCACGGTCGATGACAATGTTCTACAGTGATGTGTCGGACATACTGCTTTTAGTGCGTCTACACACAAGAGAAGACAGGCCCGACTGCACAATTCGGATAGACGATTTCTGAAGACAAGTCATTCCTTTTTCTACCATCGAGAGGACACATTTAAGAGCACCCTAGAGTGTATGGATGCATTATGTGTTTTATTCTACGGGTCAATATCCCTGATTCAATATTAGGAGGTGAAACATTAATTTAAGTGGCAAGAACCAGTGCATGTCAATCTAACCCTTGCATGTTAAGATGTCCCTCAGAGCAGTTTGAAAATAATTTGATCAAATCAGTATTAATTTCTTGTAATAGGTTATAATTTGCTCTTGCTGAGTGTCATTTTTATTCGATAACACTATTATTTCGTATTTCCCTCGAGCCTCTAGCCGTCCAAAATTTTGTAGCCATTCTACGTTTTTTGTTTTATGAGCGTACCAGGGGACCAGATTGGACAGCGAGAAGAAGTGCTTTCTAGTCTTAATTAATCGCAATTTCGCAGTGTCCCGTGTATTGAGGGCAAAATAGCGGAGCTCATTTATTACATACAATGATTTTTTCCTGTGAAAGGAACGCTGGTGCTGCGAGTGCAGGAGTCGAGGAAGGCTGTGCAGGAAAGTTTCGTTCCGACTGACTGAGATGAATTCGAAAAATCTTTCCACGTTCGGACTCTTGGACTCCTTACATCAGCGAGTTTCTCGATAAATTAAAGTCGGACAATCGCCCGCCAGTTCTCTTTCGACCTACAGTAGCCGAAATTAGAGTTTTATGCAGCTCTTTATTAAGGAGAAAATCTCCGAATGCTTCAGCATCAGTTTCTGTACTTCGACTTTCTTGAAGTGTAAGCATTTATCGAGACTTGAGAACACTTCGTCCTTTGGTTTCTCGTCACTCCTCCTTTACTCGCTCTCTTTAAAGTTCGTCCATTGTACAGTACACGCATAATGCACCCCAGAGCTAAGTAAACTTTTTTTAATTCAGTTCTCCGCTAAATATATGCAACACTAATTTCCCCTTCCTTTTGCGTGCAGTTAACACTATTTTCGAGTTAAGAATATTTGTTTCTTTTTGATGTTCAGCGAGTTTCCCGAGTGGGGCATGGGAGGCCTCCAGGAACAGAAGGGAGTCAAGGTATATCTGTGGGCCCACAACCAGCTTGGCACAAGCGACCAACTAACTTTGGATATCCCCAACATCGCGTCAACTCAGGAGCTGCAGGACAGGCACAGACTGCTCAAACAGAAAGGTAAGGACGGACATACGATAAAGTAAGGTTTCTGTGTGACGGGGATGCTCTTGCTACGAGTGCAGCAGCTGAAGGAGGCTGGGTCCCAAAAGAGGACCTTCATAGGTCCCCAGCACGCTTGTGTCGCTACTCGAATGGCCCAAGTTTGTGTCGAAATTTCATGTGAATCAGCCATTCATCGCTCTCAATGGAAATGTCTGACTTTTGTGTAATTATCTAATTGGTATCTTACATTATTTGAAGTGTGAATTGTTCCCCTTAGAGGGTTATGAAATTGTGAACCTCGATTCTTGCGTAATGTCTTAAAGAACGTCAACTTTAACGTGCAAAACTGAAAATTGCTAAGCGAATCAGTCTATCTGGGGTGTAATTAAGTCTCGTGACTTTTATAGATTTTCACCATAATAATTTGGTTGAAGTGAAAGAAGTGATATGTATTTTGACTACCTACCATTTTTTCGATCACCGGACAAGGCCGCCGTTCGAAAATGTTGGAAATACGAAAAATTACGATCAAAGATGTGTACCAAACTCAACTAAGGGATGCTTCAACTGACGCATGATTGTCGCTCGAAATCAGTGCTACTATAACAATATTCAATCGAAATTAGACCCTAATGCCTGACATTTTATCTCATATACACATGCATATATACATATTCTACTCCTCTGGGATATACAAGAGTTCCATAGCGTATGCGGGTCACCTCAGTTTCATACAATTAGATCACTTGTAATTCTTACCCGATGACAGAAGTAAAAAAAAACAATTGAGAAACAGAAAACAAAAACTAGCTTAAGTACCGTAATTTATTACTTAGACCCGGGCCGACGCAAACTTCTACACAATTGCAGGTATCATACGAGTACAAGTTTGAGTCTTGTGTACTAATTGACGCTTAAATAACGACGTCCAAGTTTCATATCTCAGTGGCACAAAAGGCTAAGCACAAGGGCCTTTGGAGGCAATAAAATAATGAAGCGGATTATTTTTGTTTAATTTCTTCAACGAAAAATTTAAAATTATCTGTATCGGTTCAATCAATCTTGCACGAATAATGTTAAATTATTAGAATCTTATTATTTAACCATCTCTAAGCTCTCAAAAAACTTTGGAAGGCATGGAATTACCTCGGGCGACCTGTCCCAGGTCCCACTTGAGTTCTGCTATTTTAGTTATTGCGGGTACCATGAACTTCAGTAACTTATTAAGACTAAGTAAGATGGTAACATCTTTTCCTCCCTCATGCCACTGTTTAATGAATGTCTAGCGTACGTCGAAGTTGCGATAGCTTTCGTACGTAGGTTAACGGGACAATATCAGTTCTTTTGATCCTTAATCTGAAATTGAGTCAGGAGTTTCAGGATGAAGTGTCACAGAGAAGTCCTTTTAAATCTTTTGGCTAATTAGAGTTAGAGATTACTCTTACAGAACAGAGGTCGAAATTAGAGCGGTGACCCCCAATTCGCAGAAGTAAAAATCAGAAGACTTTTTTTGCGATAGACAAAGGCTTCTCAAACCGTAAATAGCGAGTCGACTGAGAGCTATGGCAATAGAATTGCATACGTAGCAAAAAGCGTGGATACGCTGAAATTTCTGCTTTGAAAATGAGTTCGAAATTTCATGCGAATTAGCCATTCATCGCTCTCAATGGAAACGTTAGACTTCTGCGTAATTATCTATTTGGTATCTTACATTATTTGAAGTACGAATTGTTCAAAATTTCAAGTGAGTTAGGAGCAATAAATTGTTTTAAATGAAAAAGTGAAATTAACACTTGCATCATTGCGCTTGAATCTAAACTTTCTTTTGAAAACTAGATTATAGTGTACGAAGGTTTTAAAAAACTGAAAAAAGAGTGTATTTAATTATGACTAATTTGTTGTTACCACTATTCTCACCAGTACTATGTTGCTTTGAATGTATATATATATACATATATATTTGTAAATTGCTTAAAGCTATTCGAAAGTGGAACAGAGAAGCCCCTCCACAGAGGGAAGAGTTTTGCTGAACCATCCCAGAGAAGAGTAACATTCCACAACTCTCGCCGATATGTTTAGCCACTTTGTTGTGCGACGCGAAGTTCGTTCATTTTTCTTCAGTACTAATTAAACAATCATGAATCGTAATCATCATTTTTGATGTAAAGAAGTTATTGTTAGAAGCACGTTTGCGCTAACTTCGCTTTCATCTAGACTGAATAAATATCTCACGTTTGCATTTGAGAATGTAGAGACGTTTGGCAAACTCTGAAATGAGATTTGATCTGAAAGAAGATGAAGCAGGCCAAATGATTGGTCGTGATCGATGAAAAGACTTCCCTGTCCAAATAATGCCAGAGCCTCGAGAGACGAGCTAAATATCTCTCGTGCGATCAAGGCGAAGACTGCATTCGACTAGAATAAATAGCGTTGGTCAAATAACACATTTCGTGGGCAAACTTAGTTGTAATGCACGTCAATGCTTTGAAGCGCTACCAGTGACCCGGAAAAATTGATGGAAACAATTGGAACTCGTTTGAAATCACACGCAAGTTTGGATCTGCACAAATTTTTGTAAAATTTTGAATTTAAATACATACTATTTATGGGTTCAAAAAGTTATCTAAATTTGAACTTTCGTGAGTTAACGTCACGTGAATTACGGCACCCTACGGTACTGAAATGTGGTTATGAAACTGTAAAATACAGATTGACTCCAAAGCTCAAAAGTTCTGTCTCTTCAGTACAATGAAACTATAGTTTTCGTGATTGTTTTGTTGAAAAATGTTTGAGAGAAACCGATATTTGAAAACTGCAACAATATATTCTATGAGAAATAATGAGTTGCTAATTAATCCATCGAAAATTTTTGACGAAAAAAGCCGTTGTAAAGCGACTCGCATGAAAACTATGACGCACGAAAACAGAGATTTGATAGCAAGTGTAAATGAGTATTTCGCTATTTCTATAGCGGGTCGTCAATAAAATAGCAATATTTCAATAAGCCCAGTGTAATAATTAATGGAAAATTAAATATAGCTCGAATACCACTAACATTTTTCAGTGTTGGACTTTAAATTTGAAATACTTCGGTTGCTGGATTGATCTCCCATTGGACAGTTGTTAGGATCGCCATCGATGATCCAGAAAGTCAATTGTATTTCGTTATGAGACTCGGCAACAAAAGTTAGACCTTGAGCTCTAACATGCAGGCAATGCTTCGCACATTTACAAGCTGACAGAACCTGTCACGGATTACGTGCAGACAGTACCTGTCACGGATTACGTGCAGACAGTACCTGTCACAGTTTACGTGCTGACAGTACCTGTCACGGTTTACGTGCTGACAGTACCTGTCACGGTTTACGTGATGACAGTACTTGACACGGATTACGTGCTGACAGTACCTGTCACGGATTACGTGCTGACAGTACCTTTCACAGATTATTTCATTCTCGATATGGGGCAAAGATTTTGCTAAATTCGATATCTTGGAACTCTGTAGACTGCTAGAAAAACTGCCTCACTACAGGACTGCTATGCCATGTTAGCTGCTTTGTGGCCCATAATCAAGAAAATCCTAAAAATTTATGAATTCCTCGTGTCCGTTACCACTTCAGTGACTATATTGACCTGCGAATCTGAGGAAATCAAAATGGATTTTGCGTTAACGATCGATTACCTCAGATATCGAGTCTCCTTTCCTTAATAAGGGTCTAACTGGGCTTCGCGCAGCAGCTTATTCAATTCTTCGAATTAATCACGTTCCGAACTCCCTTCATGTGCGAACTTGACCTTTCACTGATCAATTTTTTTTGTGGTAAAGCTACATTCAACTTAGTACGCAACAGAACTACCGTCTCACGTATGTATGCAATAAGCCTCCATTTACTTATCACGAAAAGCAGCAGCATCGTCGTAAAACGGGGCCGTAAGGTCCTTTTGTTCGATAAAGTGTTAATGATGTTAACAATGATAAAGTGTTTATGATGTTAACAATGATAAAGTGTTCATGATGTCAACAATGATAAAGTGTTTATGTTGTTAACAATGATAAAGTGTTAATGATGTTAACAATGATGAAGTGTTAATGATGAACTCACTGTGAGTCGGTGGCCCCTCCAGACACAGAGCTCTTCGCCCCTGGCTGGCTGCCGGCGGTGCTGGGAGGCGTCGTAGGCACGCTGGTGCTCCTGCTCATCGTGCTGCTGGTCTCCGTGACGATACTCCATCGTCGGCGACGTCAGTCAATTAGACGGAGACAGGACTCCATTAAGCAAATGATGGCCAAAAATGCCCCCGAGGATGACGAAGTTTCCACTGCGTTCACCACCATCGAGAGCGGCGACACCCAGAAGACGCACGTCGGGAGGTGGGTTTTTTGGCCATCAAGTTACGCTAATTGTCACTCGAGTGACCTTTGGCGGCTTTTGGTAATTGTAAATAATGACGTGCAGTTTTCCTGTTCCTTGCGGTACCAAACTTTCACGAGAAGAGTAATTATCGTCCTCATAACGACACCTGAAATAGCATGTGCTCAATTGCCCACTCTCATCAGTTGCATCTCTAGGAAATATAATTAGAGTACTTCCATGCAGTCAACCTTCATGTGTAGAGTTTTTTCTTAAACTCACCCAACATGCAGTTTCCTAATCTGTCCCTTGATATTTTCCTAATCATTCCTTATATCAAAAATTTTCCTAATAATCTCCTAATCTCACTCGATATTCGTTCTCTCATTGGGGCAGAAAGCACACGGACGTGCTCCACCTGAAGCAGGGTTCCATGCAGTCAACACGAGCCTCCACTCCTCTGGGGGCAGAAAACGGCTCTCGGCTGCACCTGAGCCCCTGCCCCGAGGTCGTGCCCCACTCATGCCACTCGCCCTGCGGCCACTCGTGCGAGGGCAGCTCCCTGCTGGCCACTCTACAGCTGCACCACAACGTGAGTATTGCTGCTGGTGCATTTCAGGTGCAGCATCTTCTGGAATAAATAATCACTCACGAACTGAACTGCTGACGTACCGCTTTCATGACTATGTGTGAGGTTTTACGTTTGCAAACAAATATATCTGAGCCAACTTCATGCAGTAAATTTATGCATCGTTTTTGATCAACGTAAGCGCATCTTCGTATTGTTTATTTATCTTATTAGGAGCACATGCTCTGACTAACACACTGACCACGTATGTACATGCAAGGGACGGTCAAGAAGGTCTCGGACGACTCCTAAAATTTTTGTGTACGCAACGTTGTGCCCAATAAATTCTCCAGAAACCAATATACCGATGGAGGCATGGATTGCAGGAGTGTAAAGAAAATATCGGATCTTACGTAGAAAAATAATGATGCTATTTTGAAACATGAACATTCAAACCAGTTAATTGCCTCAGAACTTTTCGACTGCTTACGCATGATGATCTCTACGTTCGTAAGAGGATTGCGCAAGAGTCGGCCAATATCCTCGCCGCTTTTCTCTATGTTCAACGACTCTACGTATACCTACTCCGCATGTCGGGAAATCATTTCAAAGATAAAGTTTTTATGTATAAACGAACCATCATGTGTGAACACTGCTACTTGTGCATAGATACAGTAGTGGTCTGTGAACTGTGATACATTTCTCTATTCAACCATTATTTTCTAACTTTTTCTTCAACACGAGTATATTGTGCACTTTTTGAATCAATTTATCCATTATTTTCTAAATTTTCATTGAACACGAATGTACTGTATAGGCCCTATTCCTTGGATCAATCTATCAATTATTTTCTCGTTTTTCATCGTGTAACAGCACACTGCGATGAAAACCGGATTTATGAATGCTTGATTTATGAATCAGTCTACCTGTGCAAATCTCGAGAAGTAACTCTCATGACCATGTGAATAAAAAACTTTACATGATATCAAAAAGAACTCGTGGACTCTAACAATGCCAGATCAAGTCAACAGCATTTCGTACCACTCCGTTGACCGGCGGCTGACCAGCCCAGCTTGGTACGACTAGGTCACCCAGTGCACTATTCATCTTTGATCACAACGCCCAAAATGCTGCTTGGCAGTCATCATTAAGCTTAGGCCCCTGATTAATGAGTTCTTATTGTTTGTACTTTGCTGGGTGAGTAATCTCATCGCAACTAGAGCTGGTATGTCAGTTGTCACTGCACAAAGTGTATGGCCTGTCATGGCAACGCTTAGTGAGTCAGTGTGCCTGTTGTCACAACGCTTAGTGAGTCAGTGTGCCTGTTGTCACAACGCTTAGTGAGTCAGGTGCTTGCTGTGACAACGCTTAGTGAGTCAGTGCGCCTGTTGTCACAACGCTAAGTGTGATAACATGTCTGCTAACAGTACACTTAGAGTACAGTCTGTGATCAGAACATTCAGTTGTGTTAAAGTCTTTTACCACAACGTGCAGTGTGCTCGTGTGCCTGATATTATAACGCTAAGTGTTTTAGCCTGTCTGTTATCAAAACGCTCTGCAAGATAGTATGTCTGTTATCACCGCTAAATGTGTTGTATTTTCAATCCCAATTCTCGGTGCGTTAGAATGCCTGTTATCAGGACGCTAATTGTGCGGTCTCTGCTATCAGCAGGTGAGCTGGTTTGGCACTTTTCAAAAGCTGACGACCACACACGCAAATTTGTTTTTCCACCAGGCTGAGATGAGGCCAGGGTCGTCGAGCGTGTGTTCTGACACGGACTCCGATAACGCAGTCCTCTGTTCACCGCTAATCGAATGCCGAGCGTCCCATTCTCCTCGCTGCCAAAGTCCTGCGTTGAGGTCTCCACACTCGGGGTGCTCCTCCACCCACCGGGGCAATCGCTGTCGGTACGCGCCAAAACAAGCCCCTGCTGATGTGATTGTGTGCAGCGGCAGGGCTCACGCCATCAGACTGGGGTCCCAGGAGGCCGAAGATAGCGGACTCGAAGACACTGTGGGCAGCGCTGAAAATTTGTCAAGTTTAGGATGCTCCCAATGTCTCGCCAACGCCCCAAGCTCGGGAACGCCTCGACAGTCTTTTTCTTCTCCTGAAATAAACACTGCGTCGAGTGCGTCTTTAAATAAACTGCAGCAGTGCCGGTTGCAACACTCGTTGAAAAGAATTTCGATCGATGGGCAGCCGAGTGGCGGTCGTAAGCGGCCCAGACGTACGAATTTTGCCAGCATTCACAAGCCTACAGTGTCTCATTACTTCGATAAAACGAGGTACGAAAGCTTCTCGGGTGAGTCTCAAGATTCTGCTTCTTCTGATGTCGATAAGAAGTCTTCGTTCGCGAAAAGCAGTGAGACAGAAGGTGTTTCCAGTGACGTAAAAATTCTAGTTTCTCCTCAAAAGGCAGAAAAGAAGCCCCTCCCTCTGTCCCCTTGTAGAGAAAGTGAAGTATGAGACCAGCTGAAACCCTTGTTGTAAATAGTCATATGTTTTGATATCGTCAGTGACCAAAGCCTTTTCGTGAATTATCCATTGAAGTGCTTCAGCGATTATTTGCTGATGAGTTTCGTTGACGTTCGGAAAATCACGTAAGTATAGTTGCGAATCATTGGAAAATTAAAAGAAGTTCTTGTAGAAAACTAACCGGTCGCCTGTGCGAAACCTCATGTGTTCCCATTTGTGTACTCGTTCTTTGACTAAGTTCTTGCCAGTGTTTACTATAGAAGCCAAGAAATCGAGCATTTCGTGTAACATTGCATTCATTTTTAAGATTTAGGTTCATTTCTTTTCATAAGATATTTTGACTCAGGCTCCCAACTCCACGATGGCCATCGTGCAACGACCCTCAGCATATACCAGTGGCGCATCGTTCGACAACTAAGATTTTTTTATTTTTTCACTGAAATATTGTATTTTATGATCTGAAGACTCATGAAACTCGGATAGGTCATGAAGTCTTGAATGTTTCTGGTATTTTTACTGACATATTTAATTGAATTAAGCACTGAAACTTTTACATTTCATGGAAGGTAGTAGCTCTACACGAAGCAAGTTTACCAAGCAAGGTCACAGTGTGATGTGTTAGGTGGCACTGAAGAGTTTAAATGCAGATTCTTTCTGTAGAGGAAGTCATTATTACGAAGCGTTTTAGAAAATATGTACTGAAAATTAGCAATAACTTTGTTTAAAAACTGGCCATTGATACTATTCTCCTGTTCGATTGTTGAGTAGATGAGAAAGCCCGTATTCAGTTGAGCACATCATGCAGAAACATGTTGACAATGTACCACAGGTATCTACCTCGCATTCATTGTAGCACGACATGGAATTGTAGTTGGAACCAAACGACAGCTCGAATTAGTACGTGAACACTTTGAGTTGGTATAAGTGTGCAGAAATTTCCAAGCAGGAAAATTTAGTTTCCAAAGGAATGATCCATTGTACCCAAACATTTTTCGCAGAGCGACTTTTCCTCGAAATAGCCACTGGCTGACGGCTCGTATTTCACCTTGAAAGTTGGTGACGAACGGCCGCAGAGTTTCTTATTTGCCCTCGAGTTCACAGCGGAAATTTCGTCCTGCGACTGAAGGATATCGCAGATGAGGCTCAGCGAATTATTGTGATAGTCATCTTCATTCACGTTGCTAATTTTATCATTAAAACAACAGCGCACAAATGAGACTCCTGCTTCAGTGAGAGGGTCTACTCACAATTCATTCAACATTTTTAGTATTTAACTAGCTGGCTTCTTTTTCAAAAGTAAATCCATCTCAACGAATTCCAATTATTTAAACGGTGGCATAAGAGAGAATATTTTCTCATCATTAACTGGACGAGAATATGCTTAAGAAATAAATGGATTCGGCGTCTGAAACATCATAGCTCCAAATAAATTAAAAGCTTTGAGTAGCCTGGTAATTCAAAAGAAACAAACGAGTCCAATTTATCAATAGCATTAGAATGAAACGCAAAATGCAATGTCTTTCTTTTTTCAAAAATGAGCTAGTTCCAAGTGACGCTAGATAAGTTATCCTAATAAGATAAGTAATCAATCAAAAATTGTGTTCAAATTATTTTCTACCTGATATTTAGAACAGGCAATTTCAGCCCAAACACGCGGTGCTTTCAGTATACAGTTCCGGGTCGAAGTTATTTCATTTTACGCATAAATTCCTGAAAAATGCAAAGGGAAGAATAAGAGCGATGCAGCTGTGATTTCCAAGTCGGTACAGGAAATCTGGAAGGAATTTCCAATTTCAGCTTTTACTTTAATTGGCACCGCTCTCAGTCGCTTTCATTTTGGGCTGACTCTAACGCTTTTCTTAAAGGTTAAAAATCCGTGAAGGCTTACAAATTCATCCATTCTTTCGGAAAGCCTTGAAATTAATGTTGCCATTGACTACTACTGGATCACTTGTTATCCAACAAACTTTGAAGAAAGGAGTTTTTCCTCCTCGGCATGAATAATTTTTTGAATTCTCTTCAAATTGTTTCAAAAAGATTTCGAGGCCCCTAGCTAGCGATATTAATGTTTGTCATGTTAGCAAGATGGTAAATTAATGATCCACATGAAAGTATACGAATAGTCTGAGTAAGAAAAGAGGTACATAAGTCGTGACTGAATGACACCTCGATCGTAGTAAAAATAATTACTCGCTTTAAGCCTGACGCGCAGGTAGTGACGGTTATGATAGCAAAAACTCAGCATTTTGAGTCATCATAGCAGAGCAGTACAACCAAGAGGAAAGGACATTAGCTAAATGCAGCATCAGAGTCAGCTGTGTGACCGCACAAACTAAGCCAATCTTCATTACTCATGAAAGTACTAGGCAGAGAAATAAAATGCCATACTGAGGTTAGATGACACCGGAAAGGAGACGACCTTTATAGCACAGGACCCACAACGGACACAAATTCTATCATATGTCAGAAGGGTCATTAGCTCTGTAGACTCTAAGACTGAATTCGAAGAAAGTTTGTAAGGTATTCATGCTATTTCAATTATATGTTTTGGAAGCCTTCATCAACCATGAGAACAACCGTGCCATAAGAATAGTTCATCATGCATCAGAAATTTCTCGAAATCGGTTTGATTCACAGTTATACTTCTTTTTATGTCGATTCTGAAGAGAGATCAGTTCCTACTGATCCTATGTATGTGTTAATTATTCAGCCGCCTCACATCTCTCTGAAGCTAAATGAAAGTTCGCAGTTTCCTCTCCTGTGTGGCCTGACTCCGCACTTACAGAGCTCTAAGCCTGGAAGCGCCTAACGACTGCGACAGGTTTGGAGAGAAGCTTCAGGGTAGCTACGCTGTTTCGAACGCATCATCACTAAGCAGTGCAGCTTACACGGCTCTCTTGACCACTCGTACAAGCCAGTACAAGCAATGACCAAAGGTCACTATTTAACTATGCTAGTAAATTGTCCCTGTCTCTAACTTAGCCGTATCGAGAACGATGGAAGTGTCATGCCACATCAGCACCAGCTCCGATATGAAGCAAGTAAGAAGAGATCCATGCTTGTGCTCATCAGCTGTGAGCTGGGAAACATTCTCAGCCTCTGCCGACATCGTAAAAATTTTTACAAGCTGTAAACTGAATTTTTTAACAAAATATGATGATTTTTAGAGAATGTCTTGGTTATTCTTTGATATAGACGGACATCCCAGGCAGCTATTTCAAGTAATTCAGATCGGCGATTCAAGTGAACTCTGCGCGTACGGAGCTCAGGGGCTACGGGCCCGAGCCTGTGTCTGGATTGAGAAAATTGTTTTGTTGCTCAGATTGAACAGATGGAGGACAAAATGTAGCCATATATGTAATTTTTAGGTAATTTTATTTTACTCTTTTACGTGGCCTGTCTTTCTTGGGGACAGGTTTCCCCCTCTTTCAGATTTTCCTTTATCAAACTCCAAGTTGATACGCACGCAATATTTTTCAAGGATCAGTCAAGCTCAGTCATTTATTTATACTCCACGGAACTTAGGGTGACAGAAGTAAGTATAGGGTAACTTTTAAATACAGGACCTAAAATAATATATAATAATTTCTATATTATTAATTGGATTTTAAAAAACAAAGTATTTATGAAATTCTGATAAACACTAACTAGTTTTATTGGAAATGTTATAACCTAGATACACAGCCCGGCATGAAGGCCACGCTCGAATGATTAATGGATATAATTTTAGCGTCACCCCAAAAATGGCAAGCTGGACCAAAGAACAACTCTTCTTCGTAACGACTGCCTATTTTAATCTAGGAAGAAGCATAATAAAGGGCCAGCAAACTTCCAAGAATAAATATCAAATGTTTACCTCTCTTTCGAAGAAAATGACTTACAGATGTGTTAAAAAATTTTCTGATTATAACAGTTTAGCAAATAAGAAGCCTCCAGGAAGGTATTGCAGCGCTGTGATGAGCCTGTGCAATTGTGCTCATTTGTGTCTGCACTCAGAGGGGGCCACACGTGAAAAATATTATATCCAAAAAGAAATCAAAATAAAACGAGTATTTTTCAAGATTTCATAAATACTTCGTTTTTAAATCCATTCAATTATATAGATATTATTAAATATTATTTTAGGTCCCATACTTAAAATCCCCTTGTATTGTAATCGAAGTCCGACACAATCTTTTTTTCAGAAGCGCTATCACATTTTGCTAACGGGGAAATGATGAACTCAAGCAATTCCTTATATTGCATCAAGATACAAACAGGACGTGTACCTCTGCTGTCTAGAGGGAAAAAAGTTATTAATTTTCCCGAGTTCCAGGAAAACAATCATAGAGGCGATTGTTCTCGTTGATGCCCCGCTTCCTCTCGCAGAGTTGTGATGAAGTGTCGGGCAACAATTTCTTTTTTGTTCCCCTGTGAGATGCAGAAAAAATAAAGGCCATGCACTGGAAATTGTCTGATTGTTTCCAGACCGATGGTTATTCCTTGTACATGTTGTGTCTCTGACGCAAAACATAGTAATGTTTGCTGGGATAAGCCACAGGAATGCCGGCCTCGCTCAGGTCGGTATATTCACATGATCGTGTCAGGTCATGCGTTGCGGGCTGAGCATTTGTTGTCAGTTGATTTCCTGCTGTGACATGTTTCTGGCCTGCATATAACATTCAATCTCATGGTTCTTACCAATTTAACTCGTGCCAGGATCTTTTGCTAAAATGTTTCGAAGCTTGATTGCTAAAGACGATTTTGTTTGGATTATACCAAATAAGAAATTTCACGAGCGTGATTGACTACTGGGGAAATTTGTATTTAGTGACGGGTGGCTGCATTTATTAGCAACGCCTGCTTATTTTCTTGACCTGAATTTATCATAAAATAACATTTTCAGATTTTTGCAGACAATATCAATATTTCTTCAGTCTCCCACTCAAGGAAATTCTTTACAATTGGTCTTATCAAACATTAAGTCACTCAAGTATGAAGTTTAAATGAGAGCTGTGAGCTTTGAGCTATATTAACCGCATGCACTGTTATGACTTGAATTATACCTAAGCTAAAAAACCATCTCTCCAGAGAACGCAGGACACGGAGAATTTATCTTCCACTGAATTTCTTAAGAATAAAGAAAAACCACACGGGGGTAAGACGCAAACTCTTCATAAGAATCATCACTCACTCGCAGACCATGGACCCGGGGGACTGATATTTTCGCTGAATATTTGGAGAGTTAAATAACAGGCGGTGGCAAGACGCAAAGTCTACAGACGGCCTCGTTTCACATGCATGTTCATCCTGCGGCGTTGGCTGCTGCCGCCCTCGCTGTCTCTGAGGTTCGGGCTGCCGAATGACGACTTCTAGTGCATGGATTGGAGGCGTGGGAGTAAGGGGACTGTAGGAATTTCTCAGAGTTGACACCGATTGAAATTAGATGCTTGAGGGTAAACTGCAATTTAGTTTGAGGGGTATTATAAAATCGTGAAAAAAAGTTTCCCTATAAATGTTGCGCGTGTTTGGATATGTGTATTTTGCCGGTGTAGAAATGAATGACAACCTATGAATGTGGGCACCGAAACAATTCCCTGCACACCGAAAATAGCGTGTGGACCTCTTAGGCGGCTTGATCATTTTAAACTCTTAAACTATAAAAATTGCAAAGTTTCAAAAGAGATATCCTTTTGAGGCACGAAAAAAATTCTCGCACAAAAACAATGCTATAAACAGGGTTTTAAAGCATCAAATAAAATATGATGATTAGCCATTGTGAGCAATTTTGTTTGGGACTTTGAGAGGAGGGTTATTGAGAGTACAGCTGAAATTTCTCTGTATATCTCTATTCTTACTTTAGTACTGGATTTTTACGTATATTATCATTCCTCTTCTATGTTCAGGTTTAAATTAAATTCTTAATCGAGACTCCCTTCACTATGTGGCACCGCTTTTATTTCATCATGCTTTAACAATCAAGAGCTGTCATTTAATTGGTTTGTATATTCGATGTTGGAAGGAAATGACTCTTTTAATATGTCAATTTTGAGACACTCATCCGTGTACGATTCAATTGTTCTAGTGAGCTTTTTTTCTTGGATATTCAAGAGGATTCATATTGACTGCAGAGCTTTTTTGATGCGTTAGGGATTTTCCTATTTGATGCGCGCAGGATTTTCCTTTTTGATGTGCTATGGATTTTCCGTTTTGATTTGTTCTGGATTTTCCTTTTTGAAGCATTCAGGATTTTCCTTTTCGGATTCGTTCAGAATTTTCCGATCGTAAGCATTTTGTTAATTTAAAACCTTTGTCATAATTGATGCCATTTTACCGTTTTCTCAATACTTTTGTCTTGAAGCGCTTGCATGTTCGAGTATGACTAATATCGCTCATCTCTAAGTTAATTATTTAATTTTGCAGTTTATCATTTGTGTGTTATACTATTTGTTCAACAACTGAGTATCTGTTTCTTGTGCCAAATGTTCAGACAGAACTCTTAGACGTTTTATTTTACATAGAGTAACCGACGCATTTTATTTCGACTCAAGTGTAGGTGTGTATGTATGGACACGACACGAGTTTTAATATCACTTAGTGTATAACTACCTAATTCTCGAAACTTATACAATAATTATCGACCAATGACTCGGCTGTGGAACGCATCCTCAGTAGATTTTGATGTTCGTGATGTCAAAGCAGTTGCAGCCCGTCAACCGGCTGCACGTTAATTCAATCAATGAAGTCTAATTCCTGTTCAGGAAACTGTCATGAGGAAACATTGGTTCACGGTTTCGACTCTTGCACACGAATTAAGTCCACTTCAAAACCTCAGAAAGTATCAGATCTCAAAAACTTTAAACATTATGGAATTATTTTCGTCTTTTAAACAACGTTTTCGTCTTCGCTTGAATGATTAGCCCAGTTGGAGAATGCTTTGACCGAATATCTTGAAAAATACTTCAAAGAATGAGAGCAAAGTTATGCTGCTGAGCTTGGCGATTCAAGTCAGGAATTTCACAAGCTATTTCTTCTTTCGGACACTATAGCCGTTGAGGCTTACAGTGTTTCATTAATAACTACCATTGAAGTACTGTAGCGTTATTGTTACCTCAGTTTCTAAGTTCCAGGGTTCGATTACCTAATAGAGTAATGCAAGCGTTATTTTTCTACCTCATCCATATAGTACGTCGCAGGATAAGGTTCTTGAACGTCTGCTCACGAAGGACTTGATAATGTTTATGTTTTTGTTCTATGTTGCCTACTTTGTGAAGTCCTCTTGAGTATAGTACTATTTGTTAAAACTGTGAAATAATTCCGGGTCAATACTTCTGTCTATTATCAATGAAGAAGAACCACTCACAAATAATCGTCACGATGCTTTTTACTCATATGATCGTTTGTTAATTTTAACTTATGTTACGTTACGGAAGCCATTCATATTTGTTGGGAGGTTGATTAAGTACAAGGACCTCAATCAAACCAGAGCTTCGAATGATTTTCCAACCAAATTAGAACCTAATTGCTGACCTTGAAGCGACACTCCGTGCACTTTTCTGGACAGACATACGCGCGTGTAAAATGAAACTTCTGTACCGTTTCAGGTGCTCAAGCCACGTGCATTTTCCTTCAGTGCGCGTGTACACGCAGACGAGTCAGTTGTGTACACGCAGGCGAGTCAGTTGTGTGCACGCAGGCGAGTCAGTTGTGTACACGCAGGCGAGTCTGTTATGTACACGCAGACGAGTCAGTCGTGTACACGCAGACGAGTCAGTTGTGCACACGCAGGCGAGTCTGTTGTGTACACGCAGGCGAGTCTGTTGTGTACACGCAGACGAGTCAGTTGTGTACACGCAGACGAGTCAGTTGTGTACATGTAGGCGAGTCTGTTGTGTACACGCAGGCGAGTCTGTTGAGTACACGCAGGCGAGTCTGTTGTGTACACGCAGACGAGTCAGTTGTGTACACGAAGACGAGTCAGTTGTGTACACGCAGGCGAGTCAGTTGTGTACA
>VOMN01115299.1:0-17015 GCA_014899125.1 Orchestia grillus
CTACCCGTGGGAGTGTGGTCAACGTCACCCGCAAAGTCCTTACGTTGCTTCTGAAGTTTGTTCCTCAATCACTCAACATGCTATGCTCGCCTCCAATTTTCTGGCACTATAACCCCCCCCAAAAAATTTTATTTCTAATTTCATCACATTGGGGTTAACATAATTTCTTTATGAATCGTTAACTTCAATGAACACGACGAGGGATAGCTTCGCTGAGAAAACCCATTCATTTTGAGAATAAGTTTTGGTAAATGCCATCATTTTGAAAGAGTAAGTATTCTAATCTGCAATGACTCGATCACTGAGGGCTTTCCCAGATGGGAGTCAGCATCACCACTGAGAGGAATGCCGCGAGTGACGAGAGCTCGTGTCTGCTTCTTAAAATAACAGCACAGAGGTAGTCACGGTGCAGTGAATGAAAATAACAGTGCACAGAGGTAGCCAAGGTGCAGTGAAATAAAACAACAGTGCATAGAAGTAGTCACGGTGCAGTGAATGAAAATAACAGTGCACAGAGGTAGCCACGGTGCAGTGAAATAAAATGACAGTGCACAGAGGTAGTCACGATGCAGTGATATAGTACGCAGAAATGCCGAGGATGAGTTGTGTGCACACTTTGAGGCTTAAAGAATATAATATAGTTAGAAAAAGTTGGTACAGAAACGATGACGATTCGAGATGAAAATTAATGGATTACCAGAGCCCGTGGTTCTCCTTCTAGAAGTATCTTCGAATTTTGTTGAAAAATCAGATTAATCTAAACATGAAATACTTGCACGCGAACAATGCAAAGCAACGAATTTTTATTTTTTTCCAATCAGAATACGAACAAACATCACATTCATGACACATCTTCGCTCCAAACTTTTCCACAGAAGAGCTAAATGAAAATTTAACTTAGCTTCTTCTACATACCAACTCGTAAAAACTCATTAAAAATTCAAAGGCTAAAGTAAGCATGCACTAGGTCCGCCTACCCGAGCACGCAACACTACAGCGCGGCCGCGTCAACACTTGAGAAAAGAATACATCTAATGAGGGATCCTCGAGCCTGCGAGTTCAAAGACACCCGCGCTGTGAGCTGAAACCATAATGAGAAGCAGCTCGGACCGCAATATCACCGAGGCAACGCGGCTTTTTTCTTGTTTGGCTCTGGATGAAGCATTTAAGGCCGCGTTTGCTTAATTCAGCTGTACTGCAGTCTCTGTTGCAGCTGTTGCCCTAAAATGTATGATGCGTGACTGCAGTCTGTGTTGCAGCTGTTGCCCAAAATGTATGATGCGTGACTGCAGTCTCTGTTGCAGCTGTTGCCCAAAATGTATGAAGCGTGACTACAGTTTGTGTTGCAGCTGTTACCCAAAATGTATAAAGCGTGACTGCAGTCTGTGTTGCAGCTGTTGCTCTTCATTCCAAATTCTACCTTTTCCAAACTCACGCAAGAGAAAAGACAAACTTTTACGAAGGCGGGGCAGGTTGGAGAGTCAACGTTCACAGAATAGCCCGATATCAAGTCCAAATTTGCTTGCTGATTATTCTTTGGCATGTTTGATTTCTTGTTCGGGAAATGCTAGCGTACCTGTATCCTACGCTGATGTACTGTAGAACTTACTGCATCCTACTGTGTAGGAAGGATGAATTAAAACAACATAAATTAGTTCCAGGCCCCAAAATTCTTGCTTCTCATTTATGTGTATTCTTTTTTATATCAAACGGCACTGCTTCTGGATCTACACATGCGAACGTCAAATTGCAACCCAATTTTAAATGGAAATAAAATCTAAAATAGCTTAGTCTTGATAGTATAGAAGCCCAACAGAGCGCTTGAAAATAGAAAAGTAAGCGAAATTTTTCTTCCTGATACGCGTAAACGGTCTTTGTAGTTGAAACTTAATTGGCTTGATTGCCAGAAACTCCCGTTAGAAAACACATTTCTTGCTTCGCGTTCGTGAGTTGTCGACTCCGAAGCATTCATTTTTGCTGTACTCAAATAAGAATTACGTGGCCTCTTTTCAAAGATAAAAACTAATTGGAGAGTTATTTCCGCTTGTCATTCTTAAATGATGTTCTCCGGGAGGTTTCCCCTTAAAGTTCACAATTTAAAACGACTCCTTTGCTCGAGATGCATGAATTCACTCACGAGGGGTTGGTTTGTACCCAGAAAGGTCATGGAGGGATGAGTACGCTCGTGTCAAGGTTAAGGATGAATTGGGTGTTTGATGAGCTGCCTCGTACAAGGCTAAAAAGCTTCTAGTTGTGTTAAAACAACCTCACTCGTCCTGGCCCTAGAGACGGTTAATGTGTGGGGCTTTGAGCGACCTAAATCATGTGTACTTAGTTCATTAATTCTAAAAGTTCACAATCAAATCTAAATCAAAGCGAATTAATATTAATCTTTAAACTGCCCGTTAAGAGAAGGCCTAATTATATTCGTACCCATTTCTGATTAAATGAATTACTGTTGACGGAAAACATCTTGTGCAAAAGTCCACTGTTACAAAACGACGTTTCAAAATGATCAATGTACATATCTGGCTATTCCAATGTTCTCTCAAGCTTACCGTTGATTTTCATTGAAGGGACAAACTTAAAAATACTGAAGCCTCTTCACTTAAATTTAGAGAAGGTAAATACTCATGTCGTAAGAATACTGTACTTGTTCGTTGTGATTCTCCAATACCGCATCCCTTCGTCAAATATACTTAATTATTCGATCGAGAGGATGCGCTGGTGGTGAACAGTAAAAAACTAACATCTTTTTGTGGGGAACCTCACGTTACTTCAACGTATTCTCAGTCGCACGTCAGTCCAGACAGCTCCTGTGAGTATTTAGTTACGCGTAGATTTGTTTCACTAGTTCTGAGGCCAGGAAGACGTGTTTCATCTTTTTCTCTCACACCCTGGCCTGGCATGGAGTTTTCCACTGGAGTTTGACGTTGCTCGCGCGTGAAAGCAGCGACAGACAAAGCCTTCTTACGATCAGGAATGGGAAGTGCCGTGGTAAGTGATCGCAATGCTCGGATTTCAAAGTTAAGATCTACGTCATCTGAAAAAGATGTTTCCTATCACATTCGACAAATAATTGTGAAATTATTTCAACGAGGAAAGCTTAACTTGAACTACTAAAGTATTGATCGCGATACATTTTTTTAAGCGAGAGGAAATAAAGAAATAAACTCAAGAAAAAAAGTTAATAGATGGACCCACATCAAAGTTTTCTTTTTCTGTACATGTTGTATTTTATCATCAAATATCTATTCAATACGTGAATAAAGTTCTCAAAGCCTATGTATTGTTATACCGAACATGTTACTTCAGTTTTTTTGACACGTATCGACGATTTTGTGGTTAGAAATGATCGATCGCAGCACTGCACCACAGTAGCCTCGCTAAGCGATGTACAACGGCTCACGCAGACTCAACGGATGCCAGTCATGTGGGCTTATTGCTTTTTTTTGAAGAGGGGGGACGGGGGAGGGAAAGAAGGGTCTTCCTCTTCCGCTGCCTCGGCAGGCAGGGGGAGTGGAACGGTCTTTCGTTAGTACCAATCCAGCCGTGCTTTCTCCAGCGCTAGGTGGCCTATGTTTTTTTTGCCTCTGCATCATGAAAACTAGATGCGCAGTCCCGCGGGGGTTCATAGCGTGTTCTAACGGAGACATACAATGACAAAATCACTCTTTTTCATGTCTACATTGTTACTTTATTGACGTTGCTGTGTTGCTGGACCCTCTTTTAAAAAATTGCAGCCGTGCATTTAATAACATTATTAGAATATACGTAAATTAAAAAACACTGGGCCTTAGCATCTGAAGTCAACGGGATGTTCAAGCGAGGAACTTTTCTAACTTGAATTATTCCGATTTCGTTTGGTTCCATTCGATTTTATTTGATTTCAAAGTTTTCTAATCTTGCATGTTTTCGAGAATGGGCGTGCCATGAATTTCATTTCAACATTATTTGATTTCAAAGCTTTCTAATCTTGCATGTTTTCGAGAATGGGCGTGACATGAATTTTACTTCAAAATGATTAGATTTCAAAGTTTTCTAATATTGCATCTTTTCGAAATTGGAGTGAAATGAATACATATTTCCCCACGAGAGCCCTGAGCGGGAGCGCCTTGCATGAAGCATTCACAGGGCAGCGACAGGGCACTTGCAAGATCTCAGCTTGACATTTGCAGCGATTTATTTCTGTTTGCGTCTGTACAAAATCTAGAAAATGTTTTTTTTCAATTCTATTTTCTTCAGAATTTGTCAAAGAGCATTTGTTTGGGTTTGTTTGTAAATGAAGTTCTCTTTTTGAAAAAACTCAGGGTGTTTTATGGAAAACGTCTTCGTTAAAGCGACGCCCTTGAATGAAGGGTGTCCTTTTTCCGGCCGTTCACAGAAAACTGCAAACGAAACATAAACCCCGACTGCAAAACTCAATTTTATATTAAAACAAAATTCAATCCGATGCTTAACGTATTTAGTGTTGCCACAGAATATGAAATGTACCATTGCTTTAATTGTTATACTTTAATTTTTAGTAGGTAAGTAGTGAATGGTGCAAAAAATAGACTGTTGTTAAAGTATGCATCCTTTAAATTCCGTCTTTTTGAGATTTTTGTTTAGACAAACTCATGAGAACGTATGAACAAATACCTAAATAATTCAATAGTATTGCCCTCACATTTTTCTCCAAATCGGCAACCAAAACAGCCAATTATACCAGATAAAAATTTAGTGAATTGCTCTCTCTGTTGTTTAGACCCTGCCTCCCACCCCTACATGTCCCAAAGCTAAAACAACAATCATCGGGAAGTACAGGCAATTTTTAACTCGTAGTCAGAGATGACTGAGCTTGCTCGCATTAGTGCCCTGATGTCGGTGCCCTATAAATAGACTTGTGTGCTGTCATCCCGCAAGCGAAAGAAACGGAGAGTGTCTGACGATACTACATGTCATGAAATATCAGGGTAACGTTTAAAAATATGAAGACATGATACCTAATTAATATTGAATGCGATCCCAATCCAGGAAATCAATTTCCATAGCACAGAGTGAGCGGGAAGTCACTGTGTACTGATAGTTTTACACGCAGATGTGTTAGCATAGAGCACTCATGAATCAGGACTTTGAAGCATCGTTGGTAGGGATCCAATCCCCTTAGCATCAATAGGGGCTGGAAACTTTTCACCGTGTTTTTCACGCCGATCTTTGAAATCGACTCAACGAACTCAGTCCGGGAATTACGCAGTGCCTTCCTGAACTCGTCGTGTTTAAAATATAAAAACACTTGGAGTCAATTACACTGATGAAGCGCTAGTATTACTTTTAAGGAGTAACTTTTGAGACGAAGAGTAACGCATATCGAAGTAAGGGGATTTATCACCCTAATGTACTATATTCGCAAAAGATAATATCTGCAATTGCCCACCGAAATCTATAAATTCGATCGTTCAGAGAGTTGGAACCGCAACTAAAGTACAGAATAGCTAATTTTCTTCTCAAGAGTGCAGTTACTAGTAGGAATGACTTACTTTAGTAGGTGTGGTAATTAGAATATCTTACGTTGTAGATACAATATAAGTTATTCTTAAACTATTGGGCATGAATCTTTTGGGGTCCTACTGATAGGCCACTTTCTGGGAAACTTAATTTTCAAGATAAGAAAAAACACCGTAATAGGGAAAATTTTAAATTAATTTTTTTTATACATTTTGGAATACTAAGCTTCCATCATCAGTGGTGAAAAAGAAACACAAAAGTGCCAGTTTATATGCTTTAAGCTCAAACAGATATAACTAAAATAAAAAACACTGACATTGTCTCCGAAACCTAAATTCTAAATTCAATAATTTTTTTTTCGCACTACACTAGGTCTTGTATCACACACACACATATGCACACGCTCTCACAAACACACCTCCGAACACACCGTCCGGTGTTGTGTTCCGAGAGGTAAGAGAGTACAACGCTTTTCAGAGTGCAAAATAAATAGAGTTTTATAGTCCCTGATTTTTAAAATGAAAAAATGAATCAAAGAGTTAAAATTCGTTAATTTCAGAAGTTAATGTTCAAAGGTTTTGCTATTTTTGCTGCAAAATTCAAAAAACTTTATATACTTCATCATGCGCATAATATAAATTTTAAAGTATTCTCAACCCCAGCACAATTGCGTGAGTATTAAATGATGAATTGAATTAATAGCGGAGGAATGAATATACAGCTACTGTGATATTTACACAATTTGTTCATTCTTGTACCCTACTTAAGCAATAATCAAACTTAACGTCAATTAAATGCCAATTATTATTAAACCATTCACCCGTCAGCGATCGAGAAGACTGTGGATCTTGGAAGCCTATGAAGGGCGTAAATATTTATGCGGCGATTATTGCCAATGAAAACTTGAATGACTTCTCTGATTGGCTGCAGTTGAAATAAACACTCGCTCATCTCACCGCTTATTGAGGCACCAACCTCAGCCAAAGCGATCACTTGCACGGAGAAGAAGATCTCGCAGAACGATTTGTGAATGTGGAACTGGAGCTGTGTGACGTATGATGCACGACTCGGGATCGATTGCGGGCCAATATCTCACGCATGGAAAGTTCCATTTCGATACTTTTGTCTTCTTTTATGCTATGAAATTCTAGTGCAGCTTGCAAAAAAATTCAAGCGAGAATTATTTAGTTCCTGGTTGAACACGAACGCGTGTAAAAATTTAATACTGCGATCGATTTTATTGTCTTTTTTTGGATAATTAGAGAACACTATTTTTAGGCATAAGTGTACGAATGCGAGTACCGCATTTGCATTGCGTTAAGTGATGCGTTTTTATGCTACTACCCTCAGGCTAGCAATGGATCTTTTTTACGAGCATGCAATGTGTGGCGGGGGAATGCTTAGTTGAGATGCCCGAACATTAATTGTGAGGTCTCTACTGCTCGTCGGCTGTCAAATAACAGCGTCTTACAACAGCGGAGAGCCTGACGAGCCCACCCCTGCTAAGCCCACAATGTTCAATGGGCTCCTGGAATCCAATAGATGTCTCAAATACGTCCAAAAAAGCAAGTTGAGCAGAACAACAATGCGCGTGAGAAGTATTCTGTGGAATGACCGTTGTCGGCTAAGAAAGGCTACTGCAACTACGTGGGAGCAGCAGGGCTTAAAAATGTCAATAACCTTTCATTTTTCACAAAGGCACGAAGTTTCTAACTTTATACATGTTTTAATTAATAGCGTTTTATGAGAATTGATTACGTGACGGCACAGAGTGTACAGAAAATTGGGAACAATCGAAGTACGAATTAAGATCTTATGCACGTGAGGGATTAAAACTTGATAGAAAAAATACTGTGCCTAAGTGTATATCTTTAACTTATCTTTGTAAATTCTTTAGTGTATATCTTTAAAATAAACTCACTCTATGTGCATATATGTGAGGCCTCGGCATCAATGACCTGCTGGATACGCTTTCTGGAGTATCGCCAGGCGTGCACTGCATGGCCCAGTATAAGTGATCGAAATCCTCACCTGGTGGCCGACTGCAGGGATTGAACGGTGTGGTGAGCTTCATCATTTGACCCTTTCTCAACTTCACCTTACAGCCAATAGGTGCAAAATTACAGTCTTTTGAGCTTGACAGCCAAATATTTTTTGGTACAAACAGCGACAATTTTTCTTTCAAGTTCTCGATGGTATTGGCCCCATGAGTGTACGCTGAGTTGTAAAGAACGTAAATTGAATTGGATTGTTGTGCTTCTCAACCCAGAATTACCTAACTGTCTACAATCTTTGCATGCTCAGAAACGCTGATTTTCAATCCCGCTTCAATAAAACGAGGAGGCGTTATTTTACCCTTGCTTGTAACACCTTCCATCACGGAGAATTTTTTCTCTCCAATGCATGAGGAAGTTATGATGGGTCGAAAGCAATTATATGTAATTATTATCGAAGGTTTATATCCCTCACGATACTGCTTCATTTGATCCAGAGAGTGATCTTCATACGCAAGTTTTAAGGTTTGAATACTTGGGCGGCTTCTAGGGCTGATTACACAGGGGAGGAATAAGGTCGGAATTTCCAGCGCGTAGAAACTCCATTATGAAAATGAGACCTCGTGAATTTATGGCGACACTTAAAATTTAGTTCAATAATAGGAGAAGGAAAAAAAGAAATTATGCAAACTAATTTTTATTTAATATTGCAATTTTGAATAAATACTACAATATTGAATTAATCGAATCAAATCATAATTGTTATTGCAAAATCATAATTAGAAGCCAACGGCTGGGGCAGTGAAATCAATTAATTTTTTCTAAGAATTTTATTCAGTCTAGATCAAATGCGAGGGTATGTGATACACTTATATTGAACCATGGCCGTTAAAACATTTATGTAAATTATTTATAGATTTTCTGTGGTCAAATAACTTAAAAATATTGTAAGTTATATTACCGCGGGGTTTTAGTTGTCTGAAAGAGCCCTTTGAGTCTATTAAAAGCAGAGTTATAATCGAAAAGAGTTTATTAAAAGGTCCACAAAAGAAAAGACAGCTGAGAACTCAAAATTTCGAAGTTTCATGGTAAAAATCAATATGAAATTTTGGCTCACGGGGATTTGTTATTCCATCTCAATACATTGTAAAATTTCCATACATGTGAGATGTGCACAAAACTTTTCGCAGCGTAGTTCGCAATGTTTTACGGCTACGAAACTTTTCTTCGTGAATTTACCTCTCGCAAATCTGGAAAAATCAGATGCCTCGAGGAATTTTTTCAATGAAAATTTGCAGCAAACTTCCTGCCCACTGTTTTTATCGTGGAAACTTTTGAAGTAATTTAAACTTCAGTACCACGCCACAATTTTATCTCTGACCTGTAATGAGTGGAGTGATGAATAGGAAAACCGTCATTGTGCAGCATGCTTTGCTGTGAACAATCTTGTTTACCAAGCACGCAAAGAACGATGACAAAAAGAAGTAGAGAATCCAAACGTGAACAGTGCAGAACTTTTGATTTTTTACGGTACTTAGGCATCGATACGTACAGCCTAACAGTTTTTTGGCAGGAGAAGCTTACAAAATGATCAGCGAAAAGGTATTTCGTGTAATAAACAAATGAGAAAACACTTTTAAAAAAATTCGGAGTCATAATGGTAGTATTGAACGACCACACGAAAGTTCCAGAAAAGTATCAGAAATTTCAAAAATCCTAAGCCGACCTCAAAAGAACAAGGAGACTATTCTGCTTAGATCATAACAATGCGATCTAATGTATAATTATATGGACAACATTAAAGCAGAAATTTTTGAGAGTCAACTACCTCCGCTTTTTCACTACGCGTGAACAAATATATGTCTTGTATGTGTGAAAGATGCTGTCAGAAGCGAGGTAATGTTGCGACCTGAGTGCGTCCTGGAGCCATCACACTCGTTAGGTACCATTCTTCGATGAGGTACCTGGACCTATGCTCGTCTCTCCATCCATAGGCAGCACTGCATTCACTCACACAGCGCTTATGGAGTTACTACTTGAGGTTGACTGAACATAAATGGGAGATATGAACGTGTTGTCGAGAGCTGATGGAATGGAGTTCAATGTGCCTGATTTTTGATATTCAACGTCGACAGCTGTGGTTGCATTGACTAAGCATCATTGCCGCTGTCCAGATTATTGAAAGAAATAAAGCTGAGGACCCCAGCAATTTTTTCTGCCTGGGTCAGTAAATTAAAATTACTCGATGTACACAAAAATTAAACTTAATGTCTTCGAGAGACCCCTGGTTCAACAGGACAACGAAAAGCTTGATTGGGGCAATGAATTCTGACAGACTGTGTCCGTATCGCGATCCCATGTGAATTCACAATCATGAGTTAGCCATCGTAAACAACGGTAATATTTCCAGACTACGTTCCGAATAAATGAGCCTCATGATATTTATTGTTCTTCACCTCGGACAGTGAGAACTTAAAACTATTCCGTTTATGTACACCCACATCAAGAGCACGCCTTTTTCTCTCGCCGATTTTCCACGTAAATTACAGGCGCACCTTCAACACCTAAGCTCGCTCGACCCAAACTCAAATTAGGTTCACGCAAATAAATTCAGTAAGCAAGCGATGGCAGGCAGGCAGGCATTGCTTCTTCGCTCGTAAATACGCGCAATGAAAGAGGCTTTGAGGAAACTAAAATTGCAGTTCGCCTAAATTTGGCCTTCGTATAATATTTACGACCTAAAAATGCAGACCGACAACACAGAGTTATGAGCTGCAGGGCTGCTAAAGGGCTGCCGTTTAATGACCACACAAAGAAGAAAAACGTTCAAAAAAGAGGCTATAATCCGCTTTATGGATGCACACAAGAGGAAAATGTTGCCTCGAGGAGCGTGAGCGTCTATTTTTGTCGATGAATAAATAGGTCTCCGATGGTGTAGGTTCATGGCCCTCGGTTCCTCTACACCTTCTCAATTACTCAAGTCAGTTTAGCTTCATTTAGAACGAATTAAGCTCCTGAAATAATATTTTGAGGCCTCTCAGTTAATGCGCTGTAAATTGTGGCTTCATATCGTCCTATAGGAGGAAAATGGACTGATGGGACGCAAGCCATTGCTTCATATCCCTCTGATTAAATTTATTTCGGGATCTCAAACGAATGAAATATATCTATCAACTGAGGGCTGCGCGCGACAGAAAAGTAAACGTTCGTCAGTCCCAATATTGTGTTAAATTTTAATGTTTCGTTTCGGTCTTTGCTTGACTGGAATCTACTGCTACAAAAGCTATTGGTAGAAACTATGTTTCTACTTGACTTTATAATTTAGTTTAGCTATTAGTGTCTTCCAGTCATAGTCAATACTTTTTCTTGGATTATAAGATTATGTCCGCATTTCATAGTCATAACTTCATTATCTGCTTCCAGCTTTATCAGACAAAGCACTAATATAAACTTTTCTTTATACTACTCGGACGCTCCCCGATATATTTACAGTTTTTCAATTAATCTTGTTCTTCGTATTTACCCTTCAATTTTTCAAAACGCGATCGATGAATGACAATTATTTTTTAATTTGCTGCAGCCTCATCAGTTGTGTGGCACGCAGGCTGCTAACATCTCCCCATGATGGTATACCGATGTCGAAAGAAGTGAAACTGAATATCTGGTGTCCAGAAATACTTGAACATCAACGGTGGGGGACACAAGTAATTGCTCACTTTAAAATTCAATTTTAATTAAGACTTCATATGTTAGACTTCATCAAGACTTAAGCATACGTAAGATTTCAGCACAATGTAAATTCTAGATGCCAAAGTGAAATTGCAAAACAAAGTATGGAACTTTACAAGTAAACTGTTACGTATACAACTGAAACCGTAATTGGCACGTGCCGGAAGTATTCAACCATTTCAGTGTAAAATTTTCACACAATAATTATGGTGCTTTTCTGGTCAAATCATATTTAAATTTCTTGTGGAACATTCTTGTTCTTTCGAGAAGAAATATCAACTTGGTTTGGTATGGAATTAGACGGTTAGTCACTGACCAACCGTTATAGCATACATTCACCTAAAGGATGTCATGCAGGAAGTCGGAAAAGTCTCAGAATATTTACGGAAGCGACTTATTTATCTCCATTCTCAAGAAACATCGTACAAAAAATTTCAACTCAAATGAATGTGCCATACTCTACCGATGGGTCAAACATTCATCAGTTTAATGCAATTAGGTTAACAGTTCACTTATTAAAGTCATGTGCTCCACACAAGATTGATCTTCAGTCTTGTCGACTTTTAAAGAGCGTCTTTTAAAATAAGGCCACGATGGCTCTCAAACAAATAAAAAATGACCTGGCAGGCTCCGGGACAGAAGTGAGCGAAAGAATTTTCAGTGCAGACCGTCGCAGCAGAAGGATCAAATGTTCCACGGTCCGTGACACTCCCATGCTGGGCCAACACAACATTCCAAGCTGTCTAAGCCTTGCAAAACAACACTTGGAGACAGGACATGCATTTTGAAACATTGTTATTCGGTCTGACGAAACCAATTTTGAATTGTTTGGTCGTCATGTGTGGAGGATACAATGGACAGCCTCTGAGAGGCATAATAGCATCATCACAACTGGGGAGCAGGGAGGTGGCAGTGCAATGGCTTATGGTTGTTTCACAGCACATGGCACTGGTGCACTTCAAATCACTGATGGGAAGATGGATAGGCCACGTACCATCAAATATTAGAGAAGAGCCTCATTTCAAGTGCGAAGACGTTATTCCGACAACGCAAATGGACGTTCCAGCAAGATAACAATCCTAAACACTCGGCGAAATGAACATCAGAATGGTTTATGAAGACGAAATTGATGTTTTCCCGTAGCCAAGCCAATCCTCAATCTTATCGAACATTTTTAAGGAGCACTGAAGGAAAATATTCATTAGAGAAGTCCGAAGAATCCTGAATTACTAAAGAAAATATGCAATGAAGAATGGGCTCATATACCCCAAAAGCTTGCGATCTCTTAATTTCACTGTATGAAAGCTAACATAGAGCAGTGATTGCCAACAAAGATTTAGCAACTGTATGTTAATTAAAATGCAGAAAACTGTTGAGGTTGAGTACTTTAGTCGTGTGACCTATGTGTTTTGTGTGTATACGAGGCCGTATACATGTAAAAGGAAAAATTTAGTTTAACGTTTTCACTTTTCTTTATAAAATCCCTTTATACAATAATAGCCCAGTGTTGCTTGTTGGTTGGTTAGTCCGTCTTTCGGTCTGTCTTTCTGTCACGCTCTTAGTATCCAGATAGGAGAAAGTTCACGGGTTTATAATCCTAATCAGCGAGACGTCAGAGAAGGTAGTCCGTATCAGTGATACTGAAAACGTCGCTATTTCACTTCAGAATCACCGAAAATACGAGGGCATCTTAAAAAATTAACATCATTTGCCCCTCCATTTATGGCGGGGCGCGCCTACTACACAGTGTATACATATTCTGCGCGAGTTCTACGAAAGTTGGCTGGCTAGATTTTATATAAAAATAATATCTCATGCGTGCTATTACTTTCATCCCTCGTTCTAGGCATTTTTAATTAGGAATTCTTAAAGGCTGGAGGAAAAAATTAAAATGTGGTTAACATAAAGCAGTAAGTGAATGACTACCTCTCTCCTGTGCTAGCACACTACTCCTAGTTATTCGCACACCCGTCTGCAAAATTAACTAAATGGACTAAATTTTATGCAGGTTCAAGTAATCTGAAAGATGTTATTTTTACTTGTCGAGACTTGACTAATTTTTTATAGTCTACGATAAGCGAACTTCCCCTCTTCTATTTTTTTAATCATTATCGATGTCGAAAAAATTCTACGCGTTTCAGGTGGCACACCTTTTTCAAGAACAAAGAGCGCATATAATTTAAATCCTCTTTCGGGTAATTGATTCGAGTCCTAGTACTTTGAGTTCAAATACCTTTTTGATTATTTAATGATGACCTATTTTCTGAACGTGAAGCTAACGTGTGAAGTTGTTCGCTAATTCTGGAGAAATTGTTTTCCAAAAATGAAATTAATGGGTTTGTGACAGTAGTTTCATATTAATAAAATTGCGGTACAAACTCTGGTAAGCTCGGTCATTAGTGCATGGAAATATCGAACGTTCCAAAGCGGATGATAATTATTTTTCGTACTCGCTACTTCGCTTAATATCGAATCTGTTTCGGGCTTTAAAAGCGAAACGCGTCTTCGCCTTGAAACTCCTGCCCTCACCGGCCTTAACAATCTGTTTTGAGAGATTAATTTTTTGGAGTTAGCGTATTTGTCAACAGAAACATAGGCACAAGTCAACTCTTGAGATTGCTATTGGTCGTCAGTATACCTTCAACCAAGTCCAAACAAGCTCTTCTGAAAGAATGTCCTATGCAACGAAGAGACTTTGGAATTTGTTGGGATATGTTTTATAGCTTCATCAGTAGAAACATAACACTCGTGAATTTAACATTTAAAAAATAGGCTCGTGGATAAATTTAACGATGCATGGCCATTTCTCCGCCCGAATTTATTCCCCGTTTATCTGTAAGCAATAATTCATCTCACAATCGCACTGAAAATTCACGAGCGAGAAATGAACAATGATTCATAGTCGTTTGACCTACGAAAATGCTCATTTTTCCTCGTGTCTTTTGAAGGTTCTCTGAATTCGGAAATTCCCCTTCTCTCGTTCCAGGCACAACTGGAAATCTTTACAGAGGCAGCGCTAGGAAGGCTTTGCTTAATTGACTCCATTGATTCAGAAAGACAATCATTTAGCTTAGCTCGGTGTTGTAAACAACCTAAGCTGATCAAAGCTGATTGCTCTTAGCCACACTCGTTGATGACGTTTTTTGGGCCACTTTTTCATCGGGATGTAGGGAAGAGGTTCGAGTTAAATTTTAAAAGAGGGAAAAGATATTAAATATTTGATGTTAGTTTAATGAGAGATTGGTAGCAAATTTTTCGTCCTGAATCAGAATAAAATAACATGGGTGTTAGATCAGACCTGGTGACTCATCATAAGGTTTGCGCTATGCATGTCGCTTGCAGACGTGCATTCACCACACATGCTCGCATACACTCAGGTTGAAGAACCGAAAACTTGATAATGCAATGCAATGACAGCGTTCAGAGAGCGAGGGAATTGAGAAGCTATTAGTTTGTGAATAACGATCTAAATTTCACAAGCAACCTTCAACAGCGTCTCAGAACTTTTACGAAAAGGAGTAAGTCCCCATGGCTGAATATTAAGCCGCCAATAGTGTCAAAGTGCATTTCCAATAGCGTTCAGCGCATGATGAAAAACTAAAGGAAATCCCGGCAGCGGTTTTGTCATTTGTGTAGAAAAACTAAAAATTTACGTACAAGTGTGTGGTGGTGACCGTAGCACAACACCCTTCCGGTTCATCATTCATTCAGGTGGCCTAGCGCGAGCTGCTGAGAACGCGAGCTGCTTGCTGCTAGAGCTGTGAACTATAGCTCCAATTACACTTGCTACCCTTTCAAAGTCTCAAAATGACAATAAATCATTTTCTCAACAAAATTTCTGTACCCATGCTACGTATATTTTTTCAAAATTGTAGGTAATCAAGACAAATATTTTTTAGCCCAAGCTTTCGGTTGACTTTGCTCTACCCGTCGTCAGGGGACAATGTATACTCTGACAAAACAACGTCTGCTACCAGCTTGCATCATGAATGCAAAAAAGATAATTTTTTCCTAACTCCACAATTATAAGAAAAGTTGGTTCATGGGGAACGGCTACTGATCACAGGAAGAAATTATTGAGAAATATCAAAATGCCTATCAATTTATGAGGTTCCTGTATGCTGTAAAATGTTTTAACAATTTTTCGGAAATATTAGCTACTAACTTATAAAGGTACTTAAATATACTAAAAATCGAACGAAGGGTTCTGCAATGAATGCTAATATGCAAGGGAAAGTGAATTTTCCCTTCGAACATTCTCCGCATGCTCATTGATACGATCAGTATATTTTCGTATTTATTACTGGCCCTTCTCCTGCTGTTTTTGAACGAAATCTTGAACTCCCTGACATTGTCGGGTGCCTCCAGCTAGAAATGTCATCAATTGGCATGACAGTCATTCAAGATATGTCAGGCATTTAGATTGGCCAGCTTAGTCCCCAGACATGAACCAAATAGAAAAATTGTGGAATCACCTACAACGACAAGTTAGATGTCGAGAAAACTGTCCACGTACTATGACAATAGTACGAGATCAGTTGATGATAGAGTGACTTAAAATCGACCCGGTGTACATCAGGACACTTGCCGCTGTTAATCGTACTAGGAGGGTTGCCTCGCCATATTAGTCGCAGGTGACTGATTTTTAGTCCGGGGAGCTCATAATGTGTTCGAATGCAATAGTCTATAGCACGAATGTAATGTTTACAAGATATACAGGGTAATTTTGGAAAATGCGGGTAGGTTTCAACGATAGCGGAGAAGTCAAATACTTTTCTCGTTTCAGATCTTACCTATGAGGATAGGCAAAGGCTTTAAAACTTAGTTTGAATAAAGAAAATTCTTCTTAAACTACATGCGTTAGAATGAGAGCACAGTTGAAATCTGATGAAAGGAAAGATGAAAGTCTCCGCCGTATCCATCTGTGGGCAGAAACAACCCGGCATGTATTTATTCTTGAAATCTGACGGAACTGTGCAGATTGTGCACAATAATCGTGCTGTAAAACAACGAATGCCATCCAGGCTCAGAAAGCAAGAAAATGGACGGTAAAGTTTTCACAGATGTCTGGGAAAATCTTTTCGGCTTACAAATAATTTTTTTTTCATTCTGTGTCATATATAACTGGGTGAAGCGCTTCTCCCGTCGCCATACACCGTATTTTTTTGTATTATATCATCAATGATTATGGTGCTTGAGTAAGATTTGAAAAATGAGCTCGAAAGTACGCCGAAGAACACATCTTGCAGTACAAATTTACGATTTCTTTGCCGATTGTATAAAATTAGACATTCATTGTTTATATGTAGACAGGTTCGTAGCAGGCTATGTCTGTGCTTGTACATCTAAATGCGAGAGGCGTGTGAGACGCTGCGGACATTCCAAGCGTAGGCATCGTGTTCCCCTTTTCAAGCGAAGTTAATTACGCAGCGCCGAATGCAGACCGCAACGTGATCAAACGAAATTCTTAAAAATTTAGAGAATGCAAGAGGACGCTGGAATTGCTCTGACCGCAGCCCCAAACGTAGGCATGAGAAGTCGGTCAGACGGACTGCACAATACTCGGGACCCGATGCAGTTTGGGAGATAGGCAGCCAGTGTGGGAGAGGCAGAGCCAGAGTTTGGTTGGCCTTCATAGCTCAAGGGTCAGGCTAAGTACCCTGTTATAGATCGGAATAAAGCGAATGAGCTGGAAGATATAAATTGCTCGATTGCTAGCTGGGGATAAAATAGTTAATCTCTATTAAAATATTGCGATAGCCCTCCTGGAGCAGCTCGTTTGAGTCGGTCAGACTGAGTTACTGT
>VOMN01115302.1:0-36323 GCA_014899125.1 Orchestia grillus
GGTGCAGGAGGGTAGGTGCAGGAGGTGCAGGAGGGGAGGGGCGGGCAGGAAGGCAGCAGGTCTGCTCGTGGCGCTGCAGTGACGGTCTTTGTTGCAGCCGCCGCCATTTGGACGCGCCACAAACGCACACATCCGAGACGCTGCGAGGAGCGTCACAACAGCTCCGCGGGTGTGCGCTCATGGCCGCGGCAAATGGAAAAAAATTGTTCTTTGCACAACGAGGTGCTCGGGAGAGTGGCTTTGTATTTCACGGCTACACCAGAGACATCGCCTCACACATGCTTACGGGCTTGAAAACTAGCTCGACGTAGAACAAAATGGAACATTTTAATGCTGTATCGAACTGGTGAATGAAGGACCACTGTAGAAATGCTGCTTCGTCAACTATTGAACTTTGCCTGTGGTGCACAATCTGAATTTTCCATTTTTCTTTCTATAATTTGCTCATCATGAAAGCATGCTGTAATAAAAGCATGCGCGGAGGCATCATTGGCGGCCGCTGCACTCAGTAACAGCTAACGTCCTCCTCGTTACAACCGCACTGTAATAGAGCCAAGAAGACATCGTGTTGGTTCAATTCGTCGACATGATCTTCACGTCACCCTTTTGATGCCCTGGAAACTTTGGGTGTTGTTGTTGTTGTTGCTCCTGCTGGAATACGGCAGCAGAACTTTGACAGTTTTGTTAGCGGTTTCGAGACTATGAAGTTGTGAATTTGCCTGAATTTCCTATCGTTTCTAGCTTGATTTTAGTAGGAATTGGCATCCAGCAGTAAGGTAAACTGAATCAACTACAACTATGAACATCGTTTTCATACAAAAATGAATTAAAGTACAAATTTGGATTGATTTGTAAAAAACGGTTGTGAAGAAGGCTGATCTAACGCCAGCCTACCTGACAAGAACGAGAAAGAAAGGCCGTGCAATAAAAAATATGAAACTCGGCATAAACGAAACTGAGAGTACAGTACATCGTCGGGCTGCAAGCGTTTCTGGTGGTAGAGTAGGCAGTTCACCCTGATTCTGCTCCATCAGGGGCAAAATCGTAACTGAGACCTACGAACTTCCTACACGCCATAAAAAAGGAATCGAAAAGGAAAAATTGAAGAAAATGCTTTTCCGGGTACATAACCTCCCAAGTTATTCTGTCAGTTGCGAGTGGTGAAAATGTGTTCAGAATATTTTCGTAAAGCAAATAATTGAGATAGAGGGGATTGAATATTTCCCGTTTAGAGAAGTGCTTGAGAGCAGAACAGAAGCGAGATATAGTCAATAAAAGGATGCCATTGAGTGACGTCCGTGTCCCATTCAAGCGGGGGCTTCAGTGCTGTACACCGTGGGGCCCTCATCTGGAGAGCGCTCAAAATAATACTCTGCCAAAAATAAACGGTTTGCCTGCATTAATGACTACAGACCGCTAAAACCTCCTTGCTGACCCTGTAACGGCGCCTTCCTTAAGGATCTTAAAAAAAAGCTTGAGTAGGAACACGACTTGGACACCGATGGGGAAATACCAGGCAAAGGTTGCACAGGGTCGCCCATAAGTAAAGTGCCTTTTTAAAATTCTTATAACAATGAAACTAAAATCGATAAAGAGATTTGGTTAATTCAGAATGAAAGAAGAAATTTCACTGTTTAATATATATTGATGTATAAAACACTAAAATGCGTTCAACTATGGAATACAATATCTTTTAAATGTCCTCGATTATTAGTCAAACATTGGTGTGCTCTTTCAACGGTTCGGTTCATAGCTTTCATTAATGTCTCTAAATGAAATTATCTAAATTTCAATACCGATGTTTCTATGTACTTTTTTGAAAGACTTCTTTTACTACCATAACTGTTCCTATAATTCCTCTGGACTGCAGTAACCGAACCATAACATCGGAAGTAAAGTTCCACTTTCTGCTCGTTGTTCCATCCATTGCGTAGCGATTCATTTTAAGGGTTGGATTTTGAAAATTTTAACAAGAATGTATCGTGATTGTTGGTAAAATAGTTAAACTGATACAAAACTTAAATTTTTTATTTCATTCTAAATTGATGAAATCTTTTTACCATATTTAGTTTCATAGCTATAACAGATTTAAAAAGGTATTTTATTTATGGGCCACCCTGTAGGTACGACACCAAATGTAAGGCCTTCAGTCCTTCTGAGCGAGATGATGGTTTGAATAGGCGGTATTTCTCCAACACCCTCATAATTTTGTAAAATATTTTCCCTTCTCCCCTCCAAAGTAGTCTGAAAACAATTCCACTCGAGACTGAACCTAAACAGAAGAAAACAGAGAAATTTGAGGCCATTTTTTAAATAAGGCATCACGCAGATCTTATGCAAGAAAGTACTGATACCACCCTTCTACGACTCCGTAATCTGGGAGCAGCAATTTACACACGAAAGGAAACCCGCCTGATCGAATTAAAACCTGCTCCAGTCCTGAGCCATGTATTTAAAATGAAAATAAAATGGCATAAAGCAAGTGACGGGAATATTCTGTCTCGGCCCTCGCACGCGGGATGAAGATAACTCTATTTGCAGAGAAAAAACACCTCAAGGCCTTGACGTCGGAGAGCTGCGATACTTGATGTTGAGTTTGTGAGATTAGATTTCTGTTGACTTCAGAGGCGTCTGCATCCGGACAGGAGGCGCACAGAACGCGGCCGAAAAACCAGGGTCGGATCAGGAACCAGGCATGACGTTGATATGGTTCCATGTGGGTGATGGGGGCTGGTAGATATATGTGTAGTGATGGTTCATTACTGATTTGAATGCGTCGTATTTTTCCAGATCTGAGTTCCGTGCGAACTCATTTAGAATTGAACCGATGTTCAAGTCTTCTCACAAGGTATTTTAAATTCAGCCGCAGTCGGTGAAGAAAATTTTCAAAGGGCATTTGAAATTTCAATTTTAAAATGAAATTCCAAATGCCTTCTGGAAATGTTTTTCACCGACTGCAACCAAATTTTAAAAACCTACTGAGACAAATTGAGAAAAAATACAAATAGAAAAATTACTAACAAGTATCAGTCCATGGTCTTTAATAATTATCATCAATGTATAAGACATAGCAATGAGTAGAGGTTACCTCATTAATACGTCACTCTGCTGCAATAGGTCGACTTCTACTATGTTAGCCAACACAGATTTTGTACTATATTAGCATTTTGCGTAATGTTTTGTATTTTGTTAGCCAACACAGATTTTGTGCTATATTAGTATTTTGGGTAATGTTTTGTATTTTGTTAGCCAACACAGATTTTGTACTATATTAGTATATTGCGTAATGTTTTGTATTTTGCTAGCCAACACAGATTTTGTACTATATTAGTATATTGCGTAATGTTTTGTATTTTGTTAGCCAACACAGATTTTGTCGTACGTTGCTCTGCCACCAAACGCAGAATACAACCGCGTATGAACACGTGCGATCGATGCAATCATGGCCGACCTATTTTCATAACATTGGCTGCAATCGGAAGGTTTGTTCATAAAATCATACCACACGTAAATCATACTCCAGCGAATTACCCATTCTAAAGAAGATGGCTAAAAAAATCACTACTTCTACTCAAGGAATCAGATTAAATTTAAACGAAAGAGGGTTATTATCATTACAACCTAAAATGATCACATAATGTTCCACTCCTAAAAAGATAGTTTACTCACGTGCCTTTTTGTTATTTGAAATAAACATACTTGTGAACATCTTACAACTTAGAACATTTACCCCTCGCCAGTATTGCACGGAAGTTTTTTCTAGAAATTTCACCGCACGTGACGGCGAACATTTTTCTAAAATATTTACCTTGAGCCCCTAAGGTAAATATTCCTTTAGAATTTTAAGTTCAATGTTTAAATGTAAGTCAGCTATTATTCAGACGTTTATTTCACACATTTAAAAAAAAAACATTTAATTTCAAAAGAAACCTAGAAACAAAACAAATTGCTCACAACCAGCCTCTCAAAATCAAAGAACTCGATCTTCATGTCTTACCGATTACTGGAACGCTTTTCTTTGCACACATTTCTCATAAAAGCTTTTAACTTGAAATCAAGCGAACTTATAAACAAAAGAATCGCTCATAAGCTGTCTCTCGAAATCGAATGACATGGTTTTACTGTTGATTTGCACGACGCTCAGGACGTAGGACACGATGTCCCTGAGTCACCTCACGTGGTCTGCGTGAGAGACCAATCGATACGCGCTAGTCATGGCGGTGTCGAGTGCGGGCTCTGTGTCACTAACGTACGTCCACCACACAAATAGGGAACACTTGCCAGCTGGGTGGGATCTCGCCAGTATCTGATTGTTCTCTAACGGTAATATTCTCATGGAAAGTATGCACGTGAGGGATATAATCGTTTTCAATTGGAAATTGATTTTCAAAAACTTTTCAAGCTATTACTCACCGATGCATTTCTGTAGTGGATATCATTCAGTAATCAACATGCTTAACGTGGGTTTTTTCGGTGAGTATATATGTTTAAAAAAATAAATCTTCAACAACTAACACTTGATTATAAATTATTCAGACCAAAATATTATAAAATTTGAAGACCTAACTACTACACAACTAATTCCAAAGTTACGCAGACCAGAATATCATGAAACCGGTAGACCAGAAGTACTGAACAACTCATCCCAATTAATTAAAACTCAAAGCATTTAAGTGAATTTGGCGGAAGCCGTTCCGAAGGGACATTGTGCAATGTGCAGACGCCGGGAGCAGTTTGGTGGTGACCTGAGCGAGCGGCCGCCGCTCAAATTGGATGAGGAAGGCAATGCGCAATTTGGCTCCAGCGAACGAGCCACGGCCTTCAAAGGCTGCTCCGGAGGCTGCCTAGCGAGCTGGGTCGTCATGGGATGGCCCTGCAAACATGGCGGTACACAAGGCTGCCAGCATCAGACCCCTGGGGTGCTCGAGCAGATGTCGCCGCCGGGCAATTGGGCAGCGGTCGATGACGCCAAGTAATTGTCGTGTTCGTAGGATTTTAGAAATGCAATTAACGATTAATTTTTCTCATTTGTGAGGAAAATCTAAAATGAATCTCTTTTCAAAGATCATTTCAGGCATGAATCCTCGACTAGTGAGTGAATTATTTTTGCATCACTCGAAAAACAAGGCCAATTTACGAGCACGCACGCTACTGGAAATGTCCCCTTAGTTCTTCGCTGTGTGAATCAAAATTGACCGACTGCATGCCAACGTCAGGCAGATAAACATGAGTCTTCATTCGACTTAATTATATCGATAGCATTCTGTGGAAATGAACTGGGATCAAAATTCAATTGAAATTTAAAATTGAATAAACTTGAAATTTAGTGTTTCTAAGCTCTTGACGTTGTTAGTGATTGACATTGATTGTAATAGGTGTTACATTCGAACTTCAGCTAATTTATTCTTCAAGTATTCGATATCTGCAACGCATGACGTTATTGCGGAAACCCTGTTCACGAGCTGATGCTTGGTGTCTAGAGAGAATTGCAGAGAACTAGACAGCTTAGATATTCATAGCCGACATTCTGGCCATGGAATATGCATGCATTCAGATTAGCAGATTTTATCTGTTGCATCCGATCAGAATGAGAAATTTACAATCTAAAATTGATTAAAATTGTGCCGTTGATTGTTTTATTGCTTGTAGCCGTACGCATCAGCTTGCATAGAGTTAAATACGAATAATAGAGGCCTGGATACGCATGCGCTCAGAAATACTCCAAGAGAGAGGTGCCGTCCACCCCGTTAACACTCTTCAAAAACTCACCCTTCTCCACAGGGGAAAATGTTAAGGCATTATGGTTCTATCGTCCGAACATTAATGGAATGAATGTCGCATTTATATTTTACATCCATTGGGCTGATACACGGTAGTTATCATGAATATATTGAAATACCCAGTACAATCTTACCTATTTTATTCCGATGTGAATGAATTATTATGCTCTGTAAGTTTCGATTTCATTATTCTATTGATAAGACTGGTAATTAATTTGCACAATATAACAAGAGCTAAAAATGGTGTGCGTGTTTTGTTAAACGCCACAACCAAAAATAGCCATGTATGTTTCAAAATTACTCAGATTTTCAATAAGGCACTGCTTTTAAAGTAGTGCTACATCAGAAATGCTTCATACAAAGCGCTACTGTAAAAAAATGATAGCACATCTATGGCGTTGCAACATCAGAAGCGTAATTACACCAAAACACATGACAGCTCTTTGAAACGCAAATTTTTTAATTATACAATGAATCTTGAACAAACTTATCGTTCTGGTCATGTGTTTTCACGAGGTGTTTACAAAATCAATAAATTATTTTAGATTTATCGCACAAGTGTACGCAAAGCAAATAGTCCAGCATTTAGGTCGCTCGGAGCATATAAAAACGCCCCATAATTCACAAATAAAAGTGAATATACATGAAGTGCAGACGATAGCCTTCGAAAAGTGTAACCCAGATTTTCATAAGGTTGTTGGTACGCGGTAGGTCAGTGCACCGTGCAATATTTTTATTACACTCGTAGTTATTCCCATTCTATAAATTAGTATGAATTCAACGAATTTAAAAACTTTCATAAAGCAGCAACGTTGTAAGAAATATTTCGTGGTCCAATCGCACAGACACGCAAATAATAGAGTACAAAATAGAAATTTCGCCGTTAGTCAGCCCGGCTACCAATTTCAGAGCTGGACTGCGCCAAAAGTAAACGTCAAATACTATATTCTTAAGCCTTAGCATATATCCAGCAACACTTGCTAGTTGCGTACAGAACAAGTCAACGAAGTAAGAAAAAAGGAGTTGGCCATTTCACGCCCCATGGCCGGCACTGCACGGGCTACTCCTCAGTCTCCTGCGCCCAAGATAGAGCCTCTCACCATGAAAATTTGCCAATTTCATGCCGGCATCATTAAGTTTACTTCCTTACTTGCATGGAGCCTACATAACGCTGCTGGAAAATTCTGCTTTCCGAGCCTCGATGCTTCCATAAAATAGGACGACGGCCTCCAAGTCTGGCCACAGACCTGCACGCCTGTCGAAGCCGTGTTCCCGTGAGGGTCTGAGGCGCATATTTATGGAAGAGATTCACCACACCTACCCCGACACAGCAGCGACGGAGTGTTCTCGTCAGGAGCACAAGCTTTTCTGCTCCTAGAAGAAGTAAGTAAGTAAAGACAGATCACCACAACAAAAAACTGCATGTTAAAATATATTTGTAAGCACAGTGCCTGGACATAAGTATTTGTACAGCTCCATTTTTGATATATTTTGAAAATTTAAGGCTTTGGCGTGGGGTAAAAAGTACAGGTACTTCAAGGAACATATATTTACCAAAATATCTAAACTGAACACAAGAAATATTTTTAACGACCAGCAGACCAATTACGCAAAAAAAGTGTGTGGGAGAAACACATTTAGCCAAAACTGAAAACAAGTCTTCGCTATTTGGTGACGTCACTTTTATTTGCAATAACAGCATGGAGACGATTATTGTAACTGAAAACTACCTTTTGACACTCCGTTTGTGGAGCCTTATTCCATTTTTGCATGCAGTGCTCCTCAAATAGGCCTGGACTCCTTCGGTGCTCAACAGCTTTGGATTATCAGCCACAAATTTTCAAAGGAATTTTTGACGTGAGGCAGTTGCTAGGCTAGGGGAAGACACTTATTTTTCTTTTGCGAACCATTATTTTGGTAATTTCGTTGTGTGTTTGGGGTCATTGTCTAGCTGAAAAATCCACTCGTGCCAGCCGCAGAAGTTTCTTGCGCTCGGAAGTAGCTTCTTCCCCAGTATCTCCTTGTACATGGAACAATCCATTTTTTCCAGCAGTGATGCAGAGTTTCCCTACACCATGGACACAGCCTCTCGCCATGATGCTGCCTCCTCCATGCTTGACGGTATAGGAATGGTGTTCTTGGGATCATAAGCACTCACTGTTTTCCTCCACTCATGTCCAATGTTGTTTAGGCCAAAACGTTCAATTTTGCTTTCATTGGACCACACAACCCATCCCCAAAATTTAATTCCTTTGCCAAGATGGTATTTTAGCAAACGTTAAACGGTCCGTATCGAGCTTTGCTGCAAGAAGATGCGTCAACTGAAGACATGCGAAGCACTTTGATGCAATTCTCTAGACATTTTTTTTCAACTGACGGGAGCTCCTTGTAATTCAAGTTCTTTCTGTAGGTGTGTACGGGTCGTCATGGGCTCATTGGTCACCTGACGCAGCACGTTGCGTCGAGAGCGGCCCGTGATCTTGCGAGGAGCTCCGACTCTTGGCAGACTGGAGATTGCGCCAGTCTCTCGATGCTTCTGAATAATCGACAGAACAGTTGAGTATGGAACCGTAACATATATTCAGCAATTTGCCTGTAGGATAATCCTTCATTATTAAATTCAACTATTTACTTTCAAATGGCTTCAGGTATTTCTTTGACTTTTGGCGTTGTATTCACTGAGCGTCGACCTTCAACAAAATCCGGAGAGGTAACTATTGCGCCAATAGTAGTTTGTTTGCATTAAATGTGCTTGTGAAACTTCCTGAAAGATTTATAAAACGTTTTTTAACCAAGATACTCAAAATACGCAATAAATATAACAATGATTTATCATGATGTCAACGTTAGCCAAATACTTCTGTCCCATGCTTTTTTTACGCAGTAAATTTTTTAAATGTCAGTCAATTTGGTTCTTTGCTGCTTAAACATTCCGATAAATTTATATTCTCTGAACTACCTGTACTGTTTCCCTCAAACCAGAGCTCAAATTTTTAAAATGCATCAAAAATTGAGTTGTGCAATTACTTATATCCAGGCACTGTACCATGTATCAGTATACGTGTTCAATATCAGGTCATTTCAAAATCAGTATACGTGTGGTTTGCAGTACTTCAAATAATAGCTTTTCGTTTTTGTTGATATTTCTCTAATATAAGAACGGTATATCAGAGCAACAACTACCACTGAAGGGCCCTTCACACGATCGGCCAATATCTGAAGACAGTGCGGCAGATTCCTTAATATGGGGCATCGAATGCTAACTTTGCTCTCTATTAGTGAATTAGGTCGTAGGTCTTAGACTGTATAGTTCCTTGACTCCAACCTGACTCCAGGATATAGAGCAAAATTAGCAGTCAATGTCCATATTTGAGTGTCCCCAACGCTGTCTTCAAACATTGACTGATCATATGAAGGGCCCTTAAGGTTCTCGCTGCCTCATCGGTGCAGTCGCTGCCTTATCGGCACAGTCGGACTTCAGAAAGATATAAAAACATCGAGGTAAAGTGGCAGGTTGGTGACGCCATGAGAATCTCTGGGTAATTAATCCTTGAGCTGATCTCAGGGGACCAGCCAAAGAACTGTTTTAAGTTTATCACAAGCAAATAATCAGTTAATTTGTAAGTGGGAGCAAAACCTATTACGTTAATTGAAGCATTCGCTAATGGAGTTGAGAGTGAGGAAAAGAGATGAAGAATTTATTTATGATCTGGAGAGGAGGTGAAAAAATAATATTTAGCTTTCGGCAAACTCTAATCAGATGATTTCGGGTGCGCATGGCTCAAACATTTAGAAATTCTGAAGGCAGCCCCAGGGCGTCTCACAGAGCTGGAGCTCGTGTTCAGAAAATAACGAGTGACGGAGAGAACAATGGAGAGAGAAAGAGAGAGAGGGTCAATATATAAGCTGTGAGCTGCGTTGCTTTACTGCAAAACCGTGCACATGTTAAATAAGTAAATGAATAAATATGAGAATAAATTAACTAATATATAGGTAAAGTGAATGATTAATTGAACATTTCGTACCAAATGTATTTCGTGTTAAAATTTTCGTATTAAGTTAAAAATTCGCATGAAATTTGAACACCATTTGAACATTTCCGCTGTATGTGAACTCGTAATTCCTTCATTTTCAAGTTCCTCTGCAAAACGAATACCTTCTAATACGACCATTCGTTTATCAAATGCAGCTAGGGAATTGCACCGGGACGAGTATTCTCTAAATATGTCATTTTCTAAGCCCAACGAATTCTCAAGCCCGAAACGGCCTACCAAAAGTTACATATGTACATGGTAACAAAAAAAGACTTATCGAAAGATTATAACATACACCAGGTATTCATGTTACCAAAGTGGAACGAAGACCACTGCGGAGGACTCTGGGTTGATTTTTATTTCGTAACATAAATGTCTCAAACATTTTATAAACTTGCAACCAGTGTTTTTGGCGTGACTCTCTGAAAGGCGGGTAAAATTTGCCTAAATTAGGGACGCCCAGGATTCATTTAGTGAAGTATATTCGTTTAAACGTCGGCTTTTTTATAGTTCATTCCTCAACCTTTGGAACACTCTTAATTAAGCAGAGCGCGTCTGCCCGTGCTTTTTGAGACCGAAAGCCAGCATTCAACTGGCGTACAGTTGAATATTCGTCCACATCCTAATTTAGTCCAAACATACCTAAAAATCGTAACTGATTATCTGATACAAATTTGTCCAGCCGTTGTGCCTGTAATCAATAATGAAGGTCACGTCGTTTGGGAATGACCTGCATGGCGCATCGACCAATTGATGGAGTACGTGATACCTATTTTTAGCTACTCCACAGCTGTGCGATTGAACGTCTGTTAAACGTGATAAAAACTTGATATATAGGCACAGGAAAATTCAAACCAGCGCAAAGGCTGAATTTGATGTGTCATTGTTTTGATATGATAGAACCGCTGGGGATGTAATTATACAGGGTGTCCCCTCAAAAAATGAATACCTCACAAAAAAGTATACAACACTTGTAAAAATTAAACCACGAGACTGACTTTAATATTCTTAGCCTTATTTGATGCAAAATTTAATTCTGCATCTAACCATTGCAAGTTTTTTGCATAGTGACAAAAAGTTTGGTCAGCATTAATGCGGAAACTTCTCGAAATGCATTTTGTCCGGAATTTGAAGACATGAATCATGAAATTCATTACCAAAAAATTTAATACCAGCAATAGACATGATACGATAGATCTTCACAAAATTAAAAAATCTCTTAAACAAATTCTGTTCCATTGCCTAGAGAAATTCGTTACTCTGAAATGAAGCTTTCGACCCCCATCACGGTAGGTGTCTCTTCTCTAATTAGTTCTGACCTTCGCTTTCCATCCTTCCACTGAACACAAAACTCAACCGAAAGTTTACAAATGTTCCGAAAATTCTAACATGATTTTCAAAACAACTTTCCCTCTATTATAATTTATTACTCCTTTTTTCTGGAACCCCTCATTTCTTCATTTTTACTAACATTCACTTTCAATTGGCTGCCATTGTGCAGTACCCCCATTTAGACTCCGACACCCTCTGATCTCTCGCTTGAATCAGCCAGCTGCTGTGGCGCTATTTCAACAGTAAACATAATTATGTACCTCAACTCGTCTGCATGGCCAGTTCATCAAAGCGTTTTCGTCTGTCACAAAAATACTGGGTACCTAGTCTACCATTGCCGTCCTGGTCCACACACATGAAACGTTCCTCGCCTCCATCACGATTTCAATGAACGCTTTACGATTCATGTTGGTTTCTTCACTTCCTGCAATAAGCCTCATTCCAGTACTCAAGGCCTCATCTATCGATGTATGTATTCACATGCTTTTCTATCTATAAAAGCAAGAGCTAGTTGAATACCTCTCATCTTCTACAGTTGATGGGAAATTTAATGTCAAGTTTCTTCTGAGATTCATATTTGTAAATGAATTGAGCTTCAAACAACGTCTCGTTATTTTCATTCAGGGCAAGTGAAATACACCAAAAGCAAAATACATCCCTGCACGAATGACCTCAGATCTCGTATCACCTATACAATCCAACATATGAATTTAAAATTTTCTTTATTATTGGGAAACATTAAGTTGGAACATACAAATTGGAACAACGTTGGAACAACGACTGGTTGCAGGCAATTTCACCAAGTGCTTTCGTGTAAAATAACTCCAAACGTTTTCGAGCCATTGTATTTTTTTGATGATACAGAACTGCTTATTGTTTCCACCGTATTACATGCCCGGTCACGTCCATATATTGGGAATTTTTTGACAATTTAACCCATCAGTTGATAGCTCCTTGACGCTTCCGCATTCGTTCCCTCATTTCTTTTCCTGTTTCTCCGATGTTCCACTTCTCAGTTCCACTTCTATGAATCAAATAAGTACGTAATTTGAGCTATGTTAATCGAGCCTCTCAAGATTTGACTTCATTGAGGCGTGACCGCTTACCTCTTCACAATCACTTCATATTCAAAAAAAACCTCTCGCCAGTACCAGTAATGCAACTCTCAAGAATTTTCTTCACTTCCACAAATTGAGTTAGTTCTCTAATTAGAAAATAATCGAGAGTCTTCTGACTGAAACTAAAGGAACTGTGAGTGTGAACATTAACCATGAACAAAGTGCCTTTCTCGTTTAAACACTTATTTGTATAGTTACTTTTTGATAAAGATGGCGTTTTGCTTTCACGTTTTTCATTTGCAAACCCAAAGTTCAAGTGAATCATCTAAAATGCTGACGATGTGCGAGAGTAATAACCATAATTGAAGCGTCACTCCCGTTTGAAACACTGTATCGTAGTTAAACTAGCACATAAAAATGACGTTCTGCTTTGACAATTCCCAGTCGCTCACCCAAATTTCTCGTGACAACATCGCGCAATAGAAAAAATGCCCAAGTACTTTTAAAGCGCAAACACCGAAAATTCCTCCGGGACCCAGCAATAGTCTCAACAAGGGCACTGTCGTCTCCGGGGTCTCAGGCCACAACCCTCAATGACAGGACCTGGCCTCAGCCCTCAATGACAGGACCTGGCATCAGCCCTCAATGACAGGACCTGGCCTCAGCCCTCAATGACAGGACCTGGCCTCAGCCCTCAATGACAGGGCCTGGCCTCAGTCCTAAGCCTCCCAAGTTGGACTCTTAACAAGTTTCCTGGGAGAAGTTTTGCAATAAGCATCTGAAATTGTCCGTGCGCCCTCGGGAGCGCTCACTGGCCAAACAACGACTGATGATGCAAGAATTGAAATCAATTTCAAGTGCTATTCTAGTCGAATTTACCTCATGAGATCGTAATTAGGTAATTAGAATTAGGTCTGTGCTAAAAGCTGAATAGAAGGAGTAGCATGTAATAATAGGAAGAAGAACGTTTTTATTTTCAATCGCCCTCACAATCTATTACTAAGTATCGAAGAAAGGACGATCGGCTTCTTCAATATATACTGAAAAAATTTATGTACTAAAACTACGGTCATAGTTGAAATTCATAAATAATGGGCGACATAAAATACACGATAAACTAAATTTGTATAATAGGATGCTACTGTGGTGACTATGCGAGTCCCACGTCCAAATTTAGAATCCTTACCCCCCATAACGACCGGTTTTTTGCGGTATGGTGCATTTATCTTTTTTCGAAAAGCTACCTGCAGCCTCACGTATGTGAGCATGCAATACAACTCCATGAAGTTTTTATGAAAAGCAGCGTAACCTCAGGAAACGGGATTTTTTTGGGCGATATAGGATGCCTGCTCCTATGACTGACAAGTATGGCTCAGGGTCTGTACCTATTGCAACTAGAGCTGCTCGTTGGGAATTTAAAATTACTCACTGTCAAATAACAATTGGTCAAAGGGGAATTAGAATGAGTTATGATCCATTCAAATTTCCCAATGACGAAATTCTAATCTCAAAATAACCAATTCTAATTTCCTACAGGTCAGTTCAAAATTCTCTATGACCCGTTCAAATTTCCTAATGACAAATTCAAGTTCCACAATGACCAATTGTAAATTCGCTCTGCTTAGTTCAAATTTCACTCAGACCAATTCAAAGTATACTATGACCAGTTCTAGTTTCACAGTGACCCATTCTAATTTCACAATGACTAAGTCTAAATTCACTATGACCAGTTCAAATTTCATGACGACCAATTCTAACTTCATGATGAGCACACTACTTGCAAAAGACAGTCAATTAATGGCTTCAGGAACCAACATTATCGTAGACGATATTTTGTCTGTCAAAGTCCACAGTTTGTAGATATTAACAGCGATACAAGATACGCTATTACTGGACCTTTACGACAATCCACGACGGTCCTAGGCAACTCTATCCATTGCTGCAGCCCGTGGTTTGGGCTCTAGAGTCGTGATTGGCCGTCGCTAGAATGCCTGAATGTGCTCTTTCGAGACCCAGAATGTCCTCCACATAGAGAGCTAGATCGATTCCAACAAGCAATCGCTCCACACTCGCCTTCCTCACAGAGATTTATATCGTATCCAGCAAACAATATCTTCTGATTTGCTAATCATAACTTGATTTATTTGCTTCTAACGTCCTAAATATCTCCCGTGATATTTTATGCCTGCTAAATTGAAATCGCGTCATGCCGGGGACAACTGTATGTCCTTCGAGAACCTCTGTTTGTTTAGGAGTTGTATAAAAGTCGAAGTTTTCTTTTTCTGAAATGGAGGAAGTTTGATTTACTTAAGACATTGAAATGGTGACAATTATTGCAATCAAGAACGAAATTCACCCTCCAAAATTGTATTTTTTACTGTTCGATGTTTAAAAATTCCCAGAGAATTCGGTAATAGGTCTCTATTTTGCAGCCATCGAGGGCTAAGGCCTAGATAGTTTATGTCACGAGGGGAAGCAGAGAAAAAACATAATAACATTCATGCATGCCCAGATGAAGAGCGATAAAGAGTGCTTGGAAAGACCAAGGACTCCTCGTTGAAGCAAAATACCATATCAATTACGTTAGTGATGTAAAAATTTCCGGTGCACTCATGGCTAACTGAAAGCAACGTCTCCAAGTATTGCAGCCAATCAATTTTCCTATAATCGATCCCTGTTTGTCGTGAGTTGAATCATAATTCAAAATTCCTCCCCCACAATTTCTAAAAGTTTTGATAAGCTCTCCCCCGAGGCTCGTTAACGGCAACGTGGCACGACCACGCGGAGACGCAGCCAAACTCGCCCGCCTTAAAGAAGAAGGATCCGTTCCTCCGGATGAAGGCACAAGAGATTCCGCAGGAGCACCTTGTCCGGGGTGTCATGTACAAGCCTGCAAAGCCCCGATGACGACTTCAAAATGAAGAAAAAGAAGAGTTCCTCGTCTTTTTCTCTGTTTGAGGTATCGGTCTGAACCTTTTTGTACTCCTCTTATCACGTCAATAAGAGCAATTATGAACTGCAGTACCTCATTTGGTCACCATTTATCAGGCGAAGAATGTTTAAGAATAACCCATAAAGGAAAAAGGTAGAAAATAATTATGACAATGACACCCTAGAAGAGCTATCGCAAAAAGTCAGTCATACTGAAATGTTCATGCTCAGTTGAATGTTCGAACAGTTCTATGCAGGTAACTGAGTACATTCAAAGGCAGCTTTGGGCACGGAAATGAAAAGTTTTTAAACGGCAACTTTGCACGCTAAACAACGGCCATCCTCGCCCCGACAGAAACTCGCGAATGCACCGACAAGAGAAGCGTTCGTAGTCCTGATGTTCGACAAGCAAATGTCAGACGACAAATTGTTGAGAGGGATATCGTTATGTTTCTGTCGTCTAGTTTTACGAGGTAGTCTTTCAAACTCCCTGGTTCTCGAGCCTTGGGAGTTATATCTCTCTTCAACTGTTCGGTGCTCTCCTAACATTCTTTTTAAAAGTTTCTTAAAAAATTGCTTATGAAATGGTAAATAAAAGTTAAAATATCTTTTACTGCTTATAATTTCCTGTGCCTGTTCAGATAATTAACCTAGTTTCTGGTCTCAGCCATATGCTCCTAAAAGAGGGAAAAATGCCCGAAAATAGCGCACTGACCTCAGTAACTTAAACTTCAAAAATTGAAGCGAGGTCGAAACAATGGAAACATCAGTTTCCAGAAAGCCCTCTGTTTACTCCTGAGCATAATTCTTTCAAAGTATACCGATCACCATTCACGATTCTCACCAATCATGAGAAATACGAAAATCCGCAAATGTCTTGAAAGAAATTGCATGCGGACGCAAAGATACGGATGAAAATAGTACGGAAATTTTCATCACGTTTATGTCGCTTGAAAAAGAGAATCTGTTTATTTTTCTTCCTCACTATTCAAATTTAGTCTAGGAGAAGCATAGGCGCGAGTCGGTTCGTAGTGCCAGTGACAGCGCGCTTGCCTCCATTGGGAGGCCCCCGATTCGATGCCCCGGGCTGAGCTTTCCTTTGGGAAAAGAAGACTAAACACGGCATGCATGAAAAAGGTGGCACACCAGTGTGGCCTGGGACATGGTGCCCGAATCAATTCCAAGGTTTCTAAGGTGTGCCTGGAAGAGAATGGTTCGTCCAGGAGCAACCAGCACCACGACCATCGCTCCTCTGCTAGTGACCTACCTCTTGGTGCCACCCCGCCATGGATTTGTAATGTGACCAATGATCGGGCTGCCACGCCAATCGTCCAATAATTTGCGAATGACTTCCCCTTATTTACCAGCTAATTATCATTCACTATGCCTGTAGATTTCTTTGTTCTGCCGCGCTCATTTTCTCGACAAATTTTGAGGTGAGTTCTGAATTGTTTGATTGCTTGCGTGACTGATTTTCTGCAGATAGTAAAGAGGTAATTTAGCAGTGCCGCCATCGCGTGTATGTTATAACGGTGTGACACATTTAAGACGCTCATAGATTTTTAAATAAAGACACGTAGTAGAGATTAAAGTTCTCTGATCTTCAACGCAAGGCAGTTAACATTCAGTGAAATAGTCAATGATTAATAGTTTTTAAATTACGTAAAAGTATAAATTTTTCAATTACGTTTAATTTTATGTTATATACTTGTCATAACAAACAAATGAACCTTTTGGTTTGATAATTTTTTTCAATTTTATGACAGGTTTCCGTATATTACAGACTGCACCATTTATGTAATGTCCGTGTATTTTCCGACCAACATTGATAAAAAACTTTTTTTAATCCAGGCCATAAAAGAATAGGAAATATTAGGTCATTTGAAAAGTTCTGAACAATTTTGAAGCAAATGTTTATTGCGTCAGTTAAGAAATTGGCGTAATGCCTAGCTAGATCACAGATCAAACTGTTGCATTTATGCTATGTCTTCATTTTACATGAGTAAATTTTACAGATGATTCATTTTAGTTAACCTTTATTAATAATCGGGATGGATAAGGCTCAAAGTCATATTCGAGTGGAATATTTTGCTTTTCGTAGAAAAGGAGAAAATACTGCAAACACTTGCAAAAACAGTGGCGGCAGCACGACTATGAAGCTGCCGGTAACTTTACCATTCGAAAATGCTTCGCGAAATTCAAAACTAAAAACTTTAGCTCATAAGATAACAGCGGGAAATTTTCAAATTAGATCAGAACTTTTTAAAGACAAAGATTGAGCCAAGACCAAACATAATAATTAGAGCAACCACAATGATAAAAACGATGCTTGCAAACCATTAAATTTTATCGTAACTCCATAAAAGTTTTTACAGAACGTAATGGGAACTTTCATTTTGAAAATAATTAATAGCATTGTTGAGTGAATTTCTCTTGAATTTACTGATCAATTTAATCGAACGTTTGTAACTTCATATGACATATGTAGATTTTTCAAGGTCATCATGCCAAGTTTTTTAATAAAATAAAGGGAAATGCTACTCAAAATATAGACTATTCATGTTTATGTACTTAAAAAGAACTACGATAACGCATTGCATATTTTTCAAAATAAAACAGAAAACCTCTCATAGAATCAAATGGAACCTATCTGTTCTATTTATGAGACGTGCATGATGTACCTACTCCTGCTAAAACTGTTTCGAAAAAATCAAACTGATGTTGAAAACAGCTCAGTAATCGCCTGAAACATGAAAGTTTAACTAAAATATCTATCCAGAAACTACAGGAGCGGCCGACTCAGAATTCCATTTCCAGGTAGCCCTTCGCTGTTCACGCACCAGATTTGGTACGCTCAATACAATAACTTCTACGTATATCATATGTTTGTTCAAATAAAATTCAGCCAACCAACCGTAAATATTGTTCTACTCTTTTTCGTTCGTATGTTTAAGTGAAAATACGTGTAATATGAAAAACTGTTGATCGGCTGGAAAGTAATTTGGGCGGGAGGGTTGACAGTATGTAGAGCCAAACAAAGAAAATAAAACAACCAGATGCCTCTGATGAGGAAATTGACGTAAGAATAAACATAGTGAGCAGTTTGGCTCCATCACTCCAAACCCACAAAAGTAGCATTAACCAGTGAGGTGGTACCAGTACTCGCATCAGTACAAAAATAAACCAACAGCCGAGTAACGCTATGTTAGTATACAGTACCATGAATGACATTCTTGTATGGCTTTTCCCTTGCTACTCACAGGAATATAAAACGTGTGTTGCTGTAGCAAAAAATGTATTCTCGACTTCTGTCAATCTAGATCCAAGGCGTACGATAATGTTGATAGAGGCACTGTGCGGGGGCAGTTGACTTGGTATGGTCCTGATGTACGACGTCAGTGATGATAAATAGGAGTCTACGTATACGAAAGCGTGTTTCTCTATGTGGATCGAGGTTGATAAGTTCATTGTGCCAGTTTTAGAGACATGTTTATAACATGTGCTGTAGAAGATTCATTTTAAAGGGATTCTAACAGAGTTATGACAAGTGATTATGTGAGTTATGTGAGTTATGACATGGCTGCTACATGTATGTGCATGACAACATGCTGAAAAAAAGATGCTCAAATTTTAATGCAAGCATGGTATTCATCGGAACAGAGGCTGTGAAGCCCCTCATTTACTTTCGAAACTGGTATGACACTTGTATTGAAGAGACGATAACGGAGATTGGGAACACTCAATCAAGGAGACACTACAATATGACTGTAGTATCACATAAGGCAATCGGAATCAGATTTACGTATCGATAAACCGATGAAACTTTTAACGAAGCCAAATTTTAAAAAAAGAGTGGGATTGACTGGAAAACTAGGATGATGTATTCAAATATGCATCGGGTTGTACGGAAAAGAACGTGGAAGAATCGAGAAGAACTTAGGTCTTGGTGTACGATAGGAATGTAAGGCATTTGAAATTAAGTTCATTTTTTTTATACTTTTTTATTCCAAATTCACAGGAACTCGGGATACGACAAGCAGAATTTCATGAAATCACAGAGCGCTTCCCTTGAGGAATGAATATTAAATCTCCCATTCCCACTGCACTAAGGCAATTATTATAAGGCATTTTAAAATTAATATATTGTATTGTATGTCCACGATATGGATTAATGTTTTTTCTTTCTTGAACATAAGAGTTTGATTATTTTCACTGCTTGAGCAAAAGTTTCAGAGCTGAGAGTAATAAAGGATGTGAAGAAAAATGTACTGGAAAAACATGATTGAAGTACAAAACTTAAAAGGATTGATAAGAACGCATCACGAGGAGAAGGTGAGGTGTGAGAGGTCTATCTGAAAGAGCAATAACAGTATTGAGCCTATATATGGTCAGTTAGTAAGAATAACCACACATCGCAATAATGAAGGCAGACAGAGTCAAGAAAAAAGTTCATCTCTCTAGGATTCAGGGATGGCTGGATAGCTTGGGCGTTGAGTTAAAAATCTACACTGGTGGTAAAACACTGCGCTCGAAAGACCAAACTTAATGGAAAATGTACGAGGGCCGCTAAAACTTTGACATGGGGCTCAAATTTTATCTGGGCTAGATCTCTTACGCGAAAGAAACCAATCTCGGTTGCTGCGTTCAAGAGCTGCTGCACAGCTGAAGTTGTGCTCTGATGTGTTCTAACGCGAGAGCGACAAGTGTGTGGAGCTGGGTGCTTTTACACCAGTTCCTGTGAACGGCGCGATAAGTCTTAAGCCTTCTCGCCATCAAATGGCGCCAACTGATGGGAAGAACAGCAACGTACGCGTATAAACATTTATTGCTTCACCATCATTTTCATTGATTTTCCGAGCAACTTGAAATAGCAAGTGCTGATGTTAACCTTGAGGCTCGTCTGTACCGTTGACATGTCATGGAGATGTATTGTACTTCTCACTCCAGCTATGTGATGCACCTCATGTCACTGCAGCTAATGGTCTGCTTCACAGCTGAGGATCAACGAACAAGTGTTCAACAGATAAGCTCTGTTTAGTGCAGACGTCAATGACGCCTCTGCATTGAAAATAAAGAACTCGATCACGACTACATGAAGAGGGTGTCGTCATCCTTAATCGTTCGCACGTACCATGGAACTCGGTACATGATTGTTTCGGTACCTTATTTAGTTTATGTTACTTCTCCAAAGGTGAAATTTGGCAGCATTTGGCCTATTCTGAAAAACTACTTTGTGGCGCCGTCTGTCTTTTTAAAGTATTTGAAATGAATGTGATCCCAAACCTAATAAGTTATCTGATATTTACCCCTACCATATACTACATCGACATTTACATGGTTGCGTATGAACCGATTTTACAGAAATATTAAGTCTGGATCACACCTGCCATTATTATGCATTATGCTTCAATTTTTATAACTCAATGGGTCACCCAATAAAGCTGTTATGATCCTGACTATATCAGATTACTTCACTTTATGAATACAATTGTGACCGGCTGATACGAGTCACAGAGCGGGCTCATGACACTCGATTCAATAACTTGCACTTTTGGTTTGTAATGACTTAAGCCTTTACGGACCCAATTATTTTGGCGATAACGCTCTATTTCTCTTTATACGAAAATATAGCCGCAATCTAATGTGTAATTAGGGTGCAATTAATTTTCCAAAAAACTAGAACCTTCCTTATGAAGCAGAACCATTCGGTTTCTTGGACTGTAGAAGTTATAACGTTGTGGGATTATGCCGAGGTGTTGCTGACGCCCTCTCACGAACATCCCGATGGAGCACAATTGCTATGCGCTTCTCTCACGTTTCGGTCAATGAGGCTCTGAGTGTTTATATCCCTCGAACTGTGAACGTCTAACGTTCGAATTCTCAAACGATAACAAAATATACTATTTTGATCACTGTACCTCACTATTAAATGTATATTCGTGCATGTATCGGTCATCTTTGAGATTTAAAATAAATTAGGAGTAACTGCCAGCTATTTGGAGCGTATCGTTGCCACATTAACGTCAGTTTCACTCGAAAACGTCGCCTAATGTTTCTCAAGAAGCTGGTAGGGAGCAACTATCTGGTTGTTGTCTGCAGGCTCACATGAAAACTATTTGTATGGAAAAATTATCGATGCTTATCTACTGATGCTCTTCAATTTGTTGTCTAGTAGTACAGATGAAGACAATTTCTTCTGAGAATTTATCGTAATGACAAATGTAAACAGGAACTTTAGTTTAGAGGAATAATTAATCCAACAACCGCTACCTTCGACATCCAGTTCGTAGGTTCAGCTTCAACTGTTCGGTTTGAATTGCGAGTAATGTCTTCTACCAAAACAAACCCACCTAAACGCCCGCGCAGGTATCTCGTTAGGCGAGCTACACTCGGAAACAATAATTCCCGCCTTCTAAACTTCTTCTGGTGCACCGAGTTCTTATCAATTCCCGCTAGATATACATAAATAAGCATTAGTTATGATTGCTCTAGAATAAATTTAAATTTAGCGGAGAATTTATGTTCACGCCGGTCAGTCATTCCCGCCGTCGTAATCGTTTTTGCAGAATTTTTAAACTTCTGCACCGGTAACAGCATTTTCATTAATTTAAAAATTAAGCGGAGTTTGTATGTTTGGATGAGATTCTGTTGTCACCTGGCCGCTCACCGTAGAGTAGGAACTGTTGTATTGCATGATTGATTTTTACTGTAATTTCAAACACAGGCTATTCCTTTTTTCCAATGTTCATAAACTCAAATTAATTAGTCGCTAAATTTTAATACTGATAAATTTGTCAGAACAGAAGGATACTGTGCTTCTTGTCACCTACAAGTAATGTTTCATAGAAATACAATTATTTTGAAAAGGCTATCAATTCGGGAGAGGGTATTTTTAACATAAAAGCCAATTTACAGTCCGCACAGGAAGTCATTTAACCATGAATTGCGAAATCATAAGTCACTGAAACTTGACGCAAACTTTTATTGCACACTTTATACTTCATTCATAAGAAACATGCTTTTTTTTAGTCAAAAGTTATTATTTTATCCATCAATTAAACAAACACTTACATCTACTGCTTGGTAAAATTCACCCAGCTCTTTTCGCATAAAAGACGATTAAACTAGTTTTTACCTAACTCGAATTTATCAACTTTGTAGAAGTAAACTCGTCCAATGCTCGATTTAAGAAAATACACCTTGAACAGAGCTTATTCGTTCTTCCTTGACCTGAATCGGTACAAACAAACCACACTCGAGTGTACTCAACCATGCTGAGCAAAAAAAGTTATCTAAATTTGTGTCGTTTCAGCAGAAACCCTGAAATTCATTAACCTTTGTGGGGTTAATGCAAGGAACTTGGCTACAAAATCCATCTCTTACGAGCAGATTTAAGTTTGTTGGCATGTTCCGCAAACGTTGAATTTAGCGGTGCTGGGAAACCGCAGGATTCCGCTGCGTCGCGTTCACACCGGAAATGGAGCGATAGGAGGACGCCGGGAGTAGTGCTACGCAGCTTAGAAAACCTCCAATTCAAGCTGTATATTCTTTTTCTCAATAAGAGGCCGGGAAAAGTAAGAGCGGTAGTAATGTTTTCAGAGGTTCGACCGGATTATATTAGGGTTGTAATGAGGTCATAAGTTACACACAACAATTTTGTATGGAGGAAATTGTATACGCTTTCTGAGGATCGCATAGCTGTGGAGCGCTGGTAGCTCTGGGGTGACGATCGCTTGAATGTCAACGACACGTACTGACTCATCAGGCGCGAGAACATAAGTTCTATGTTTAAATGGATGAACTAGAGTTAAATGGGTGGGTAACAGATGATACAGTGCAAGCTGATAAGTGACATGAATCAACGTTTCCAAGTTCAAAGCAAAATCTCAATTTGATCGACCTTTAGAACTGTCTAGAATAGAGTACGCCTCTAATTATAAGCTAGGTGGAAGAAGCGGTGTTATTCATCAGACTCTTTCATGAGCCCAAATAAAAGACTTTATGTAATGAGCTCCTCCCTCACAGCCACGATGCTGTGCACTGAAACAAGGCTTGAACTCCAAACAGCTGCGGCTACACCTGTGCTTGGCCGACCACACTGACACACTTGTCATCAGGGGACGTCGGACTCCTCCAGTCCGCACGGACTGACTCAGTAACACAACTACCGCAAAAAATCATTTCTGCACGTGCCTTCAATGATGCAAAGCGGCGCTGGTCGAGGTTTCACGGGAAATTGTTATTCAGTAGTTATTTTAATCCAAAGGGTTTGTGTCTATATGTATGATGAAAAGTTCAGTTTCATATATAAGACATGCTTGACTTTCCGATGTGGAGCTCGATTTAGAGAGCATGCACTCTTCGAACTGTAACATTTAGTAATTAAAATATGATACTATGGATATTTTCCTCATATACGGGATAAAGGTTGCCGGCTGACAAAAATCGTACATTTTTTACAGAATAAAACGCAACTTGTTCTCGTACTCGCGAAGATGATTCATTTATCACAATTTAGAGCACTCAATGGCTGAACTCCTTTTATGACCTTGTACGTTTTGTGAAGAAGCAATCGCAAGTTCTGAAGTCTCGCATCCCGATGTCGGAGGGCGTAATCACTGACCACCAACGGACAAAAATAAACCCAATGTTCTACATTGGGGAGGTTGATGTTCTACAACCACATCAATTCTTATCAGCCGTTATTAGCTGCGCTGACTTTACAACGTCATATTTACGTGTTAAAATAATTGTTCCGAGTAACTTTTTGGTTGATGCCAGAGCTAGAAACATTTTATTAAAATTACTGATAGTTAGTTACTCAGATTTGGGTGTATCTGTTTTGCTCACTGTTCAATATGTACATGCTCGAATGGAATTGAACTAGATGGGCAGATTGATAACTGAGGGGTAACTGGATCATCAATCGTGCAAATTTTTACGAACACCTGATCCCTGTTAATGAAGATTAGTGTAAGAAATAGCCTCACATATAATATTATGCACCGACTTTCCACTCAACATTTAAATGATGAAATATCGGCTTCAGTTAAAACTAGTATTCCTCAGAAAATCTCAAGCCTTTCAAATTCCGTGTCAGTTTGAGTCGACGCATCATTCCGAAATTTAAGATTGCCATCAGCCGGCCCAACAGCCTCTCGAGCACTTCGTTGACAGAGTAAAGTCAGCTGGCGCAGATCCCCGGGGGAGCTGCCTCAGCGATGCTCGCCAATTTTACGTACATATGGCGTGACGTCATCTTGACTTCTATATGAATACGCAAGAGCGGTGCACCAAACTCTACTCATAGCAATGAAGAATTGAAATGCTCGTACACTCGGTCTTTGGTTAGATAAAAAGACCACAAGTTTGCAAGATAAAATTGGTTTTGCTACGAGCTGAGATATTTTGTAGATAAACATTGCGCTGGGAACATAACAGAAGAGAGCAAATTTGACTCACTTTTTCGCCTCGTCAAATCTCCGGAATAGAAAGAGTTTAAAAATAAACATTGTTACAATTTTCAAAGCAAAGTTCACTACGCATGTTGAGCATCAATTGCTTTGCAAGTGGAGGACTGAAAACGAAATAAATCGATAAAATATACTAGAATTATCCAGAATTTATGTTATTACAGTTTGTGTCAAATTCAGTGCCTCTGTTCATTGTCATAGTCTACAACCCGATTTCCATTACCGATAGCTTAACAAAACTCACACCTGGTGTAAAAAATGTTTAATTCGCTTTTCTTATGGCGCAACTTTTGTAAACTGAAGTACAGTATATACTTTTCACGGCAGCCAACAAGAGGTAGACAAGTTTTTACTCAGTGTGGGGTACAAGCTTTTATGAAGAAGAGTCCTGAATATCAAGGAGAAAGAAATGAATTAGTTCGTGGTTAGCGTGAGAAGGTAACCTATTTTAAAAGTTGGCTTTCTCATACGACTGGACCTACAACAGCGGTATAATAGCTGGCATAGATTGTAATTTTATTTGTGTATTTTAAAAGCACAGCGGTGTAATAACTAGAAGGATTGTCGATTTATGGGAGTGAAATTTTAATCAAATTAAAGACGATGTTCTGAATACTGCTGCCTCGCGGTCGACGCGAGGTGAAGTGAGCCAACGCAAAGATTTATATTTTCCTAGAAAAACTTCAAGTGAGTCCATGAAAAAATTATCTTTCAAAAACGAGTTTGACGTAGGAAACAAAGTACTCGTGATTAAATTGTGTGTTAAGCCGTCACGTTCACACATATTTATGAGAAGGGCAAACTCACAAGTGTACAAAGTACATCAAACACAACAGAGACAAATGATCGCGTGGGACGTTTTTGTAAAGCTATATTTTCAGTCAATAAAATATTAGTAGTAGTAGTGGTAACATAGCAATAACATATTAACTTTCAACATGAGCCGTTGAAACCGCGTTATCGAACTCAAAAGTCCTTTTTTTCTGTGTTCGTAACACACAGCTACGGGAGGCAGTCGTGGAGACTAATTAAATAAGTTACAGAAATCAACTTGCTTTGTTCTACTCTAAAATTTCTCTTACCAGTTCTTCCTGTACAAAAATATGTGTAGTGACTCTGTTTAACCAATACAACGTTCACTGCAGGTACTATCTATCACCATCGCCCTGATTTGGTGTTGTTCCCTCCAGATGTTCGGGAAAAATAAAACATGTGAAGAACAACTTTTGCATCTACACCATAATAAGTGGCATGTCTGTCCGACCGTCTCATACTCGTATCTAACTTACAAAACAGAAATTACAATGTTTGTACTTCATAGGGAAAATTTGAGCATCAATATTACATTAGAAAAAAATAAGTTCCAATTTAATCAATCAATTATATTTTCAATAATTTTTCTTTAAGTTTCCTTCAATAATTTACAAAAAATATTAAAAGACAAATTCTTGACGAATCTGTTATACCATTTAGGTATTGTCTCAGCAAAGTGCCCAATATCAGCACATTGGTAACTGTAACACTGCCCTCTAATTTTCTGAGGGCTTGCATCTAACCCATCGTGCAGGCACATCAATAGCACATGCGGTAAAGAATATCGTTTTAAGAATAAGAATTGCTAAATACATGTTTGATGAGCATACCATGGCACAAATGGATTAACGATGCGATCAGTTGTCAGACATGATGAGTTGAATGCCTTTGTCGGGCAAGGTCTGAAAGTATAGCGCTCCAAGCATCGACGTTGGAAACATATCGCAAAACAGTTTCCCACAGTTATTACGAGGAGTGCTCTGATACGGCACTACTTTAGTTATTTGTAATTCTTTTGCTGTGAATCACTGAAAAATTCTAAAGAAATTAAAATTAAGATGTTTTGCACATATTGAGCACAACAGAGGTCTCCAAAGTATATAGAAATGCAGGGTGTTAGTGGCAGGGTCCTAACAAATAATGAAATCATGGCTGCTCTTCAGCGGCTCCTTTAGCACTGGAAAAACAATCAGGCATGAAATGAATAATCGCAATTCAGACTACTAAGCTGGGGCTAGAAAAGGGGGAGCAGAAAAAACGTTCTGATTGTTTTTATATGTACATCAAAATTCATCGAAAATATTCAGAAACGAGTGTTAGAGGGAAATAATAATTTTTTCCGAAACGGATATTTTTTTGAGTCAGATATTTTTCAGCGTCTCTGATATTTTTCTACGCCACAGATATTTTTTCGGTGGCAGAGAAAAATATTCGTGCCAGATATATTTCTTCCCAGAATTTTTTTTGCCCTTTATGATCCCATACTCTTTTTTTCTTTCCTTTAGAAACTCATACTTATTTATCAGACTATTTCGAATCCATGTACTAAAATTCTGCTATTTTAATTCCACTCACCGCTACATTCCCTGCATGCCTCCTGAAGTCTTGGAGGGCTCCTCGAACTCTATGCAGTTCTAATATGGACAATACTGCAAGAAGCTCTTAGGTAAATAATGTAAGCACTTCTGACAGGAGTAATCTGGATGAAGTTCTAAAAGGCCACTCTTGGGGGTCTCATCTGTGTCCCGCATTTTGGTTAACGTTCTAAACAATATTTTGCACTGAATCAGCTGCTTCGCTTCAAATGCTCTTTAACAAAAACCTGTGCTTTTATTCCTATCGGTGTTCCAGGTTATTATTTCTGTCCGGGAAGATGGTTACAGATCAACAGTGTTGAACGTAAAATTGTGGCATTAACTTTTAAACAATTGTGCAATTGGTTTTTACCCCAGCGTGGCTTGGTGAGCGCGAGCCCGTTTTACGAGGTGGTATTGCTCCTCAGAAAAAAACAGCGAACAATGTTTCAATTGAAGCTTTCTTTCGATTGAGGTGTTGGTGCGCAGGAATGGTTCGAGCCACGATCGAAACGAAGAAAATTTCGAAATGTTTCCCGCACGGGCAACTCGGGCGACATAAAAAATGCGATTTATCTCAAAGTTTCAACATGATCGATTTTCAAAGACTGGGCAGAGACCGATGTTCTCGAGTACAGAGGCATTTGGAAGAAAGAGAGCTTGTTAAAACTCCGCTGTTGAAAGTATTTTTATCATCCCAATGTGTTGGAAAAGCAGCAGGCCTCTTTCCAAAGTTTCAGGTACATTTTAATTTTAACTTTTATTTATTATGAACGCAACACAATGACATCACTGGATCAGACGTACTGGTCGCTTCACCTGACCTCCGATATCATGACATAATCGCATGGCATAACAGCATGTCATGACAGCATGATAACATGACATGACGTCATGGCAACATGGCATGATTCCATGGTAACATGGCATGACCGCATAACAATATGGCATGACCCTATGACAACATGGCATGATTGCATGGTAACTTGATATGACTGCATGGCAACATGGCATGACCACATGGCAACATGGCATGACCACATGACAACATGGTATGACCGCATGACAACATAGCATGACTGCAGGACAATATGTAAACACGGCATGACCGCATGACAACATAACATGACCGCATAACAGCAGGGCATGGCCGCATGACAGCTGGGCACGACCGTTCAACAACATAACAGCATGACCGCATGACAACATGGCATACAGCCTGTCCCGGCTCCAGAGCTGACTTCAATGACAGTCAACACAAAGATCGCAATGCTCGCGGTAAAAGAAAGGAAAGAAAATTAAATCTGTGTTTGTCTTCAGTTAAAGCCTCCTCTGCCCTGCACTCAGGGGGGGAAATCTTAACTACCACTTGAGGACCTGAAATGTCACGGCGTATAAGGAATAAGCAACGGTGCTTTTGTACCATATTTGTAGTGCATATAATGCTGCTATTATGTTGACGGTGGTCACATTTGTAAATGGATTAACCAGACCCCTAAAGATATCTTTTTAAGTTAGGAGTATTTCCCCCTATTTTGTTTTTTTTCAATTAAATGAGAAATTACGGTTTTTGCCACGAATAACACATAATTAAAGTTTTGTGAATAAGTGTAATTCATGGACCAAAACACATCACTATTTAAACCTTCATTAGTTGCTTAGTGATCTACAAAATTCCTGGAAAATAAAGTTTCGAACTGAAATTTTTGTCTCCTCAGTTCGTTTCCTGACCAAAGTCTTGGTATTTTCGTAAACAAATTTCAAATATTTTCATTCGCAAATCTTGTTATCTTCCTAATTTCGTTTTAAATTTATGATATTTCGAAACAAACATTCCCCTTTGTCTTGTTCTTTGGTCAAAAATATAACTTCTCATATAACTAAAATATAACTAAAATAACAAAGCGTTACGCAGAGAAAACAATTCTTAGAACAGCAGCGCGATGCAAAAATTTATTGTTTGAACTGCAGCGTGGTGCAGACACAATTGTTTGAACGCAGCGTGGTGCAAACACACAATTGTTTGAATTGCAGCGTGGTTCAAACACACAATTGTTTGAAGTGCAGCGTGGTGCAGAGACACAATTGTTTCCACAGTAGCGTGGTGCAGAGAAAAAATTACCAGACCCACAGCGAGGTTCAATAAAAGAATTTCCAGATCCTCAGCTTGGTGCGTACAAAGCAGTCGAACCACTCGCATGTTAATTAACGCGCCCTGTTCATTTGAAGGCTTGTGACCCAGCTGTATGGAGGGTTGTAGCGTGCCGGTACTGGATTGTGTAGTTAATGAAATTCGACCATTTTACATTTCAACATACCGACGCAATTAATTAAAATGCAACTTGCAACACGAATTTTGATCTTTCATCGGAAAATACATGGAAAAATCCTTCATTTAACTGATATTCAGTCAATTATAATTCCTTTACAGAATACTTCAATTATCGTACAACATAAACCTGTTACTTTTGCGAAGGAACAAACTCATACGACATGATTTTTATACGTTCAATTCAACTCAAGTGATATATTTCCGTGTGAGTATACGGAAGTCATCAATGTACGGTAATCTGCGTTTTCTCTATTTATTGTAATTCGATCTTGATGAAACGAAAAGGGGAAGGTTAAACTTGAAATTGAAATTATTCGAGCGTAATTAAGTGGTTAAGTCACACGATGTTTGTTGTTTTACAAACGTTAACATTTTATCAAGAAGCCTTCCATGCTTTAGTTATGAAAAAATCAATGGTATATGATGTAAGCTTCCAAACTACCCAAACATAATGAAGTAAACTCAAGGCTTCCACCAATTATGATGCGCTTTATTGTAAGCTCGCTACCACTGACGCTCGCTTTAACTCACCAAGCACCGCTCTACGCCACTGCAACTGCTCGTCATGCACAGCTGTGAACCCTATTCGCTAATTTTGAGCTGGAATTTTAACTCTATACTATGCAAATTATTTTCTGGCTCACTCCTACTTCTTCATGTTATGGCCATTTTCCTTTGGAATTATAGCTATCAATGCTACAACGGGCTCACCAACATCTACATTTCCATCAATGGGGGCTAGACAAATGAAAACCGTGGCCCAATATTTCATGTTGGGAGATTGCATTCTTGTTTAAACAGAAACACAGAAAATGTAGAAGTAGTTATATTTATTGAATGCACTGAATTCAGACGTCGGGCTGAAAAGGCTTATTATACTCCCAGAAAACTGATTATTATCACAATTCCCAGAAGTTATTTAACTCGAATGCATTGTGCTGAATCATTCCGGTAGTGGCTGTACGGTGAGAGGGTCAAGTCTTTGCTGACACCTGTGTAATTTGGTCGTTACCGTATGACAGCTCATTGACCTGCGAACGAAACTCTTCAAGTGAAACTGTAAAAATGTGTTATTTTGATAAAAATTAGGAGATGTAAGGCAATTTAATATATGGCTCTTATATTTGGATCCTTACCTAAGTGCAAAAGTTGATAACTACACAGCGGAGTACTCAACAGAGTTCCATCAGAAATTGATTGCGGGGTTAATGACATGAACCAAAGACATTACTCGTAAAATAATAAAACCAAAAGACGTTATTAGAGAATGGTCGCAGAGCATCGCATCGAGGAAAGTTCAGGAATAATTTGCTCTGTTCTTCATGAACAAATCTGTCAAAATTACAAGAGTACTAAGACGTCACTATGTGCAAGCTAAGATAAAATTTCTAAGACGAAAATCTTGCCACAAAGTTCTTTATCAGAGATCTTGTCAAACGGCCAAATCTACAACATCGCGCGGCCAAAACTGAACACCTCCAGTGCTGGGCATTACATTTTCAAAAATGTTCCTTCAGGGACGTGCCAGAATTGAATTCCAAAGCTAAAGTGAACGTTAATGAAAATCTTCCGTTGATAAATGTGTCAATATTGACTGACTTGAAATTTACTTGCTTGAAAGTAATGACTTACTTGAAAATTAAATAAATTCCGGGTCCTAGAGGTAGGGCTAAAATAGACTTGTAAACTTGAGGTAATGTTTTCTAAGGTGAATTCGACCGTATTGACTATTGGAATATATGACCGTGTTTATCATAATGTTTTGAAATAAACAAACGGAATGCACATTATAACCCTTTTTTATTTTCTGCTGATAAATTGTAATTTAAATGCGATCAATATGGAAAAAAGTTATGTACTATTAATTAAGCAAATGATTTTGTGCCTACGTCACTTCCGTGACTGGGTCCATCTATTTTCCGTCAATTAGACTAAGGAAATGAACATCTAACAAATTAGGATACTCTCTACGAATGCGAGAGAACAGACAACAAAATTAACGGCGGCAATTGCACCACAATTTTACCTCGCTGATTATTCACTCAATAGTACAAACGTTGTTATGCGGATGCCAAACTTCTTTATACGTAAGTGGAATACATGTTACGACTTAATTTTCGTTCTACCATTGTAATTCACATGAAACCCAAAGCTGGATCAGCAGCCAGAAAGAATCTTTAATTGGAGCGTACGGAATTGTTAATGGATCTTTCAACGCACTGCCCATAGGCGCATTTGGACATTGGTGAAATGAGCCTCCCTAGACGTCGGATGGGGGATATATACTAGTGACAGAGGTCAATAGCGCAAGAAACTGCCGCAAAACACCAGTTATTAAAAAAATAAAGAGAAAATGGAAGACCATTTACATCGTCAAAAGGTTTCTGAATAATCCCTCAGCTTGATCGATTCAGCTGTGGGTGGTTAGGGTAACACGCCGGAGCCGAATCCCTCTAAAATAAATTTCAGTACACTCACTCCATCACTGTATTTATCACTGTAGCCCAGGAATAGCTTCATGATGCTGGTGAGTGTAAGAAACTCTCCAAAGTTGCACAATTTTGACCAGGATTTTGCGAAACTCAAACAGATTGAATACTGAAATGAGAGTTGCGTCACTTTTTAGGTACAAAGTTCACAGAGTTCCCCTCATTTATTTCCGTATGCATCTCTTAGATTTTTTGCACTCCGAGATTGCGTTACTGATGTCCCAGCTGTGTATTTCACAAAGAAACGCGTCGCTGCATGAAACAGTGAAATTGTTCTCAGGTCCTTGCGTCCTTGGAATCTACATACGTAGTGTTCTAAAATAGATATTACACACAATGCGGCTGACACTCATGACTGGGGGAACGCTCGCGTACCTTCGTAGAGTGCAGTATTATCTGTCGCCATCTGTAGGGTTACGTAACAATTCTCAGCCAGAATTCAGGCATTTCCATCGTTTTATTTCAGATACGACACGCTCGTCATTTTTTACGACTAAATCCACTGTCTTGGAGAACCGCGAGTCTCACCTAATGTCCTCTGGCCACACATAACCTCATCACATGTCACCTCACCAAATGCTGTATAGCCTCACTCCATTTTATCTCACGACATATAACTTCACCAATTATTGCCTCACTACAAATAACCTCACCACATTGAACCTCATCACATATAATCTTGATAAAAGCCTGATAAAACGACGCTAAAAACAATCGACTATCTCGTTTAAACCTACCTAAAATTTCGCTATAACCACACTAAAAAATAACTAATACCCCGCTGAAATCAACGTTGATAAGTCGCTAAAACCTTGCTAAAACCGTGATAAACGCTCTCTACAGTCTAGGTAAAACCATGCTAGACACTGCTAAAACTACGCTAAGACCCAGCCAAAATCTCGCTAAAACCTCGCTCAAACCTCGTTAAAACCAGGCTAAGCCAGAAGTGAAAGAATGGTAAAATGACGCTTAAACCTGGTTAAAACCTTACGAAAAGCTCGCGGGAGGTCACACCCTCTCAACTATACACTCAACACAAGGCCTGAGAAGGACCCACTGAGGTCGGAGCTGCGCTTATCATTTTCGCGGTAATTTTCAAACTAACGCACACAAATGCTGAGCCTTATCATGAGCATCCGCTCCCTTACCGCGGCGACGCTCCTCATTAATTTTGAACGGAGGAAAATCTCTTGGCAAGTAGGAAAGTTAACGATGCACGTGTAATCACCAAGAACTTTAATGGCTGAAAATTGCTGCTTCAAGTTTTGAATGCTGTAAAAATTGGGAATATTGATGTCTCCTTTTCTACTTCAGTGAGTAGAATACCTGGAGAAGAAGAGAGCTTCTCAAGAATTTTTACTCTCTACTATTTTGCTCCAGAACGCCTTCACCTTCAAGAACGAATCGTCGTTTAAGAATACGACTACGAGAGAATGTGTCGTATAACTCTTACGAATTAACGAAAACAGCATTTAACAGAAGAAGAATAGGTCACTAGAGAGATTTTGTTCATCTTGAGTGAGCAAAATGAGCGGTTGCAAATTGTGTCCTCGCAAGAAATTCTCAAGACCTCAGGACGAGTACTTTATACCTAGTCATCGCTACAAAATTCGTCTTCACTTCACAATTATGATAAATTCCCACAATACCCTTCTGAAAATCTAAAGGCAAAACTTACAACCCCAGCAAAGCCACTCATGCCAGTGTTGCAAATTTGTGCAGACACTGAAACGTTCACGCTGGAAACCTTAGACAATATTTTATAAGACCCCTAAGTAGTGGAACTGTGCCTCGATAGATACCTTCTGTAGCGGTCGCCAGAATGGCAACGGAGCACTTACTTCACATAATTAATTTCCTGCCAATGGTTCCATGAAGATCATCTCAGGCACACATTCTTTTTATAAAATTGAGCGCTGAATGAAGCTAGTCAGCTCCACTGCATGCTAGCGTTTCTCCCGCGATAGACCGTGTAAGAAAATTTCCCCGTGCCTTGGTCCATAGGGTAAAACCTTATTTCCCAGGTTCTTTGGAAGCAATCAAACTGGTGAATCATATTTAAAATACTATGATTTTGCTCGAGTGATATGGTCAATGAATTGTCAAATTTGTCTTTCTTCAGCATAATTCGAGTAACAAATATGATGCAAGTGTGATGGAATACCAAATTTTCATAGAAATATTGGGCATTTTTTATTGTTTTGCAGCAATGGGAGTTTCAAAATAACACTTAATTACCAGGAACATAAATCATGTTACATAACGGTACCTTCGCTACGGAATACATACAGAAATCTTATTTCTGCGAACTACTCAGTACATAGATGCTGTCTGACTAACAAAAAATTGTACCTCATCTTTGTGATTCTGAAGCGACGGTACGGAGAGATTTTATGTCCCTCTCAGCTGCGTTGTGTTCGCTCCTGAATTTATTAGGTGTTAATTGAGATGAATGACTCAGAATAACACATAACTAACAAATTCACTGGTTTTCACGTCTTTTGCACTCATATGGCACATGATAATAGTTTTGACTAACGACCTCTTGCAGGAGTAATTAAGATAGAATATAGAATGGTCGCCGGAACGCACCGAGCGATCTGTTCTTGGGTTTCTACCCAAGGCATATGACGTCACACAGGAAAATGTTTAACAAAATTAGAATAGGTATATATATAAATTTTAGTCATCTGGAGCAAGCAAAAATGAGCAGTCGCAATTAGTACAATGGTAAAAAATGCTCGTGAACCCAATACGAATAATTTATAATTGATCATCGTTGCAAAATTTATTTTTCCATTTTTTATCTACGAAAAATATTCAATAGCGCCATTTTTAAAATCCAAGTACAGAATTTACAACACTTAAAACAGCGTTGAAAATAGACTGAAACATACACACTAGAAACAATAGGAAAAATTTATGAAACCCTTAGCAAGTTGAACTGTTTCTCTTCCGTAACGGTCGCTTATAGAACTGCAGCCAAGAATATGGTCCATAAGACTTATTTAGACCGTACGTGGCTTCACGATGCGATTGAAATTTCAAATCCATCCTTTAATATTGCAACGGAACGAGCGGACAAAGTATAGAGCAGGCGGGCTTTTGGGCTTTCCCTATACTGCCAATTTGCGGTTACCGGGGCAACTGTATTCAGGGTGCGCCTATGACGACTGGTCATTGTGCTCAGGCCTAAAGTGTTGGGCTGCGCAGGTGTGAGCTCGTGTCTGTACAGAACTCCGTGAATGACCAGTTGGTGCCTGCAAGGTCCGGCCTTGGATATTCCTGAAATTTTCAAAGACTAAGTGAATGCATGACGAGGTGAACCGGTTTACGACACAGCTGCGGACGTGATCATCAAGTGTTCCCAGAACAACAGTAGAACTCGTCGTAAAAATCATTAGGTATTAATTTTTAGAGTATTTATTTTTTTCCAGTTTTTATGCATCAAAATTAATTGCATTTTTACGAAAGTTGGTAGTTAATCCTCGCGTATATGAGCTCACTGCAAAGTCTGCTGATTCGCATAAATATATTTCAGTCAAATCACTATAATATGCAACTGTATGTTCTGTATCTTTTATTGGCATCAAATAAGCTCTTCGAATAAAATATTAGTCAACCATTGATTTTTGAGGGTCTGTCATGGAGAAGGAGGAAGAGGGATCTGCCATGATCTGGAGCCGTTTCAACTACACAGAAGTGGGTCCTTTAGCTTATATATCCGTCAAACTGAACCAACATAGCTACACTGAGCTTCTAGATAACAAGGTTTTATCATTTGCCCAGCATCTGAATGAAGGAACGGCTGTTGCTTTGCCTATATTTCAGGATCACAACTGCCGGGTGCATCGGGCTAGAACTGTCATTCCTTGGCAAAACAGCCATTCAGAATATCCAAGGCATTTAGATTGGCCTACTAAGTTCCCAGACATAAGCTCATGGAAAATTTTTAGGACCACCTAGAAAGAAAAGTTGAAGGGTGAGAACATCGTCCACGTAGTGTGGCCGCACTAGGAGATAAGTTGATGCAAGATTAATTTAAAATCGACCAGGAGTCTCGTTGACACAGAGCCGCACAAAACTACCTCCATTCTTTGTACTCGTAGAGGTCCTATACCATATTAGTCGTAGATGACTAATTTTTTATCCGGGGAGCTTATATTCTCATTCAAAGGCCAAAAGTATCTCTTTCAGCCAACTCGACGCCGTATTGTAACAAGACTAAACCTCATCGTAGTGAAACACTTGATTCAGACCTCACGATCACCCTCATATGATTTTACGATCACCATAATTTATATTGTATAATAATATGCTGAATTCATATAGTTCTAGTCTAGTTCCAGTCTAGGCATCATCCAGATAACACGTGTACTCCGTGCTCTGCTATAAGACCATCCTGACTAACGATGACACCCACACGTCTGGGGATAATATGCGTGACTGCGTCGATAACAATGGCGCAAAGAAATACGTTGTAAATACTGTGCTCGCAGAACTCATT